>JAQIWP010000760.1:0-20520 GCA_034695525.1 Euzetes globulus | reverse complement strand
GTTTTCAAAGATAAGTTTGATATATTGATCCATAACTAACTGATTGAATAAAAACAAAGTTAGAGTGAAGTTGGTTTTGAATCTAATTTAAAGTCCAAAAAGATAAACAAACAGAGAATGAAATGCGATTCAAATAACACTGAATTGGTCTTAAGATAAAAGTATTTCAACTGATATCACACTTATTGCCATTTATAACACTTTGCCTCAGTTAAGATCCTTTCATATTAGCAGTCATTCGACTCACTTCCAGTACAGTTTATTTCAGTCCATTATTATTCAAATTTAAAAGAAATGTTTAAAAAATGTTTAATTTTGTTCATAATTTTATTTATTTCGGTTCGTATTATAAGCTATAAATTGAATCCAATTTAATGGGATCTCTATCTGTAGTGGCGGTCATTGGCTGACAAAGACCATGAAAAATGTTTGTTTCGGAGCAAATGTGGAACATTTAGCGGAGGTTATGGCAATTTTCCCATTCCATGTATAGTTGAAGGGCCGGACGACAGTCCCCAACAATTCGCAAACAAGTCGACAGAAGACATTCTCAAGAAGTTCACACCGGAAATGTTTACAACTCCTGATCCTGTCTTCTGTTGCACTGACCAACAGGTGCACGATATAGTTGACCAGTTAGATATGGCCAAGGGTATGCTGAGTAGATGTCCCTCTTGTTTTGTCAACTTCGCAAAAATCTTCTTCCATATGACTTGTAATCCAAAACACTCACAATTTCTGGAAGTGACCGGACATACAAAGAGTCAAATCGATCCAAACAAACAAATGCTCACAGAATTGAGTTATTATATGACTAATGATTACGCGAACAAAGCGTTCAACTCTTGCGTTGACCTGACCTTCCCTGTAGGCGGACAAAAGGTTATGGATACAATATTTTGTCAGGGACAGAAACTTTGCAATGCTCAAGTTTTTGTCAATTATATGGGAAAGAAGGACCCCTCTCCCTTCCAAATCAATTTCCACCTAGTTAACAGCAGTGAACTCCCGAATAAAGTGCCGATGAATGTGAAGGCCATATCGTGTGCGAGCGCTCCGATTGGATATTCAAACAATAGCTGCAGTTGCGTTGACTGCGCCGCTAAATGTTGTCCCAAACCGTACCCTAAGCCAGAAGAGCCATGGATTGTTTGGGGAATGGATGGAATGTGGCTCACAATGGGATTTGTCTATTATATTATTGTTATCCTAATTATTGGCCGATTTCTATTCGCTTACTTCAAGTCTGGTAGAGGTCTGTTCTCCTTTTATTTGATTAATTGGTATAAAATTCATTCTTTATTTATAATTAAAGGTCGAACTCTGATCAGTGATGACAATGCCATCGAAACGGAAGATGAAGTTTCAAATAATAAGTGGTTTTTGAGTCGACTCTCTGAAGCATTACTTCGTTTTGGTCTTAAGTTTGATGAAATGATTCGCAAATGTTTTAAAAACTATGGAATAATGTGTTCACACAAACCATTTATATATGTTTTGCCGCTTTTGGGTATTGCTGTAGCTGTGGGTCTATCCGTCGGTGTCACTCAATTCACTGCGATGACAGATCCCGTAAGTCTATGGTCAGCACCTGATAGTAGAGCCAGAACTGAAAAGGAATTCTTCGACCAAAATTTCAGCCCTTTCTATCGGGTACAGCAAATAATAATCCGTCCCACAAACCAGACCACTATTTTTTACAACAGTTTGAACAGAACCGTTGGTCCCGTCTTTGATAAGGAATTTCTTTTACAAATGTTGGATTTGCAAATGAAAGTGACTAACATTACCGCTGAAGTCAACGGAAAGGAAGTGGTTCTCACAGATATCTGTTTTTCTCCGATGAAAAACCATTTGTGTGCGATTCAGACACCTTTGGGATGGTTTCAGAGCAATGCTTCTAATCTGGACGTCACTAACCTTAAGAATGAGACTTATTTGGATCACATCGATAAATGTCTTGGTAACCCATTTGAACAGGGGCAAGAAGATCATTTTAACATGAGCTGTGCGGGCAGATATGGCGGCCCTATTCTTCAAAATGTGGCGTTGGCTGAATTCAAAAATGACGATTACTTCAGTGCAAAATCTGCTGTCATCACAATTATGCTCAACAATCATCTCCGCAGTGAAGACAATAGACCGGCCCTCGAATGGGAGAAAAAGTATCTCAATTTTATGCATAATTACAGCAATCCATCGATGAAAATCGTCTACTATTCCGAGGTACTTTAGATTCCTGTCAATTTTAACCTAAATTTTGATTTTAATTGTAGCGTTCCATTGAAGATGAGTTGGACCGCCAGAGTAAATCCAGTTTAGTGACCATTGCGATCAGTTATATGGTTATGTTTTGCTACATATCTATAGCTTTAGGACAATTCACTTCAGTTAAGAGGCTTTTTGTAAGTTTGGACTTCCATTTGTTCCGAATCTGATGACTCTTTCCCTTCACAGATCGATTCGAAAATGATTTTAGGCTTATGTGGAGTGGCTATCGTTGTGCTGTCAGTCAGCGCTTCCATCGGTTTATTAAGTTTCTTAGGCGTCAAATCAACGCTCATTATCGTTGAAGTGATACCGTTTTTAGTGCTGGCCGTTGGAGTCGACAATATATTCCTTTTGGTTCAGGCCTTTCAACGCCAAAAGTTTGATCAAGACCTGTCTATGGATGAGAGGTTCGGAATAGTGATGGAAAGTGTGGCGCCATCGATACTTCTGGCTACAGTTGCCGAGTCATCTTGCTTCTTTTTAGGAGCTCTCACTTCAATGCCAGCCGTTCGTGTGTTTGCGCTGAACGCCGGTTTGGCTCTTCTCATAGCTTTCATCTTACAAATGATGGTTTTCATACCATTGCTTGTAATCGACACTTACAGACAATTAGACAATAGATATGAAGTGTTTTGTTGTCTTAAACAACCCAAACATCAAAGAAGTGACAGAAACGAAAGCCGTCAAAATGGAGCGCTCTATCGCTTCTTCGAACACATTTACGCACCATTTCTGATGAAAGATAGTGTCCGTCTGCCAGTCGTGAGTCACCATTCAATCCACTTATTCTTAAATTAATTTTGCTTTGTTTGAAAGCTCGTTGTTTTCATGGGTTGGTTGTGCTCTTCTATTGCTGTCATCAATAAGTTGGAGATTGGCCTGAATCAGGAGTGGTCAGTGCCGTCAGATTCTTATGTGTTGGACTACTTTGAAGCACAGATCAATTCTCTGGAAGTCGGACCTCCTGTTTATTTTGTGATTAAAGATGGCTTCGATTATGCGGGCAAACAGGAGCTTATTTGCACCAGTGCCGGTTGTGCCCCCAACTCTTTTGGAAGTATTTTGAGCGCTGCTTCAAATAGTTCCGACCAAACATCCATTGCTAAGAATGTACCCAATAATTGGGTGGACAGTTACATGGCCTGGGGGAAAAGCTCTATTTGCTGTCGACTCCACAACAATAAAATAACTGATTTCTGTAATTCAACCGATGATAGTAAGTACTCACAAACTTGTAAACTGAACCGTTTAACCATTTTATTATAACTAATAGACAAAGACTGTACAAAGTGTAATCTGTCTCAGCAAGATTTTGTAGTAGATCCTATAAAATTCAATCAATCATATCTCGAATACTTTTTAAATGATATTCCAAACGCCAAGTGTCCCAATGCGTGAGTACTCCACTCTCTTATTCTATTCATTTAAATTTCAATTCTATGTCAAGTGGAGGACCTGCTTATGGGTCAGCCGTCAGCCTTTTCCAATCTAAAACCAATGCCAGTCAAACTCAAACATTTGGTATCAAAGGTATTTATTTTTATTCAAATAATCTTAATTAATCTTGAATTTAATTTGCACCTGTAGCAGCTAGGTGCTTATTAGTCGAAATATAAGCATCTAGGGCAACTCATTTAATAGTTTTGCGGTGTTGTTAATCCAATTGCTATATAAGCTAATTCTTAATTTATTTCAAATCAGTTTTATAGGTTTTAACACAATAAGGCAAATACGATAACTGTTTTATCTATGAATTGAGCCTTAAATTTTTCAGCTAACTCAATTTTAAATGTTTACAATATGATGGAATTTGCGCGGGTAGGGGTCGGAAGGGATAACAGTGAAGACCAATTAAGATATCTCTACACTTAGATGACATACATAATAATTAGTTATGGACAGAAAAAGTGTTAATTAAGGAATTGTTTGGGTCTTATTCTATTGCACCTAAATTTCAAATATAACTAAATTGTATTTTTTTTTGGGGTCAGCCTCTTATTTCGGGACATATCACACTGTTATGCGTTCTTCAGCTGATTTCATATCTGCCCTAAAAAATGCTCGAAAGGTAGCCCAAGACTTGGAGGACACTCTGAATAGCGACAAGAAAAAGGATGAAAAATATGTAGAGGTCTATCCCTATAGCATTTTCTATGTGTTTTATGAGCAATACCTGACTATCTGGAAGGACACCATCAAGAATCTGGTCATTACCATCAGCGCTATATTTGTGGTCACTTTTATATTCCTGGGTTTTGATTTGATTTCATCACTTTTGATAATAACAACAATTGGGGCCATAATTGTAAACCTGATGGGACTAATGTTCTGGTGGAACATCCCTCTGAATGCCGTATCCCTCGTCAATCTCGTTATGGTATAGAAAATATCAATTCTTACAATTATTGTTAAATTTCTCTATTTTTGTTGCAAAGTCTGTGGGAATATCCGTTGAATTCTGTTCACACATAACCCGCGGATATGTGAAAAGTGAGGGCCTGACCAGAGCTGAAAAAGCGGAGGAGTCTTTGGCAACGATGGGCAGTTCTGTGCTCTCTGGCATAACATTTACTAAATTCGGGGGAATAGCAGTGTTAGGGTTCGCTTCTTCAAGAATTTTCCAAATATTTTACTTCAGAATGTATTTGGGAATAGTAGTAATCGGTGCTCTGCACGGACTCGTCTTTTTGCCTGTTCTACTCAGTTTAATCGGTTCTGGTCCAAGACATCGAACCAATAGTCAATCAAATAATTGATTTCAATTCTGTTGTTCTGACTTTTGCCATATTTTTAATATGTTTTTAGCAAATAATAAAAGAAAACAATTTTATTAATCAAAAGAAATTTATTCGATTTCAAAAAGGATCCGACGATTAAGTTATAAACAAAGATTAATCTTATTTTTTGAGGGCTTCCTCTTCCTTTTGATAGGTGAGCAGCTGTTCGGCCTTTTTCTGTTGTTGTCTCTCCTCCCTTCTCCTGCGGGCCTCCTTCACCTTCTGTCGTCGGGCTTCCGCCAAATCGCTGTTCCAAAAGATACAAACAATGAGTCAAAATATGGGAACAAATAGCAATCAATTCATACCTGAGTTGTTTGGATCTCTGTTTCTCAGACTTCTTCTTATGGATGAATTCCATGAGAACTCTCTTATTCTTGAAGACATTACCCTTTGCTTTGAGGTAAAGGTCGTGATACAGGTGACGATCGATTTTCTTGTTTTCGCGATACTTCTTAAGGAGTCGTCTCAATACTCTCATCCGCCGAATCCAAAGCACTTTGACCGGCATTCGGGCGTTTGCCGTTCCCTTTCGTTTTCCGGGACCGGTGTGTCTACCCTTACGTCTGGCCTCAGCGTTCTTACGAACTCGGGCTCGCGAGTGGACGGCCACTGGTTTGCGAATAATAAGTCCGTCTTTAATTAGTTTACGGATGTGTTGTCTGGAGTTGGCGTTTGCGATCTCATTGGACTCGTTTGGGTCCAACCAAACCTTATTCCGGCCGCACTTCAGGACAGCCGAAGCCAATCTCTTCTGAAGTCGTAAAGTACTGTCATTTCAACCATTAATTAGTATTTAATTGTAAAAAATCAAACAAAAAATGAGAAAATGTTAGCAAAGATAGGAAGCAATCGATATATCGATAATGTGTTCACTCAATGGCTGTAAACGCATTGAAAACGTGTTAATTATAAACAATTAAAATAAACTGTCATTAACTCAATTCAAGCACTTCTCACATCAAATATACAAAACCTATACATTAATGGACAGAAAATCGCGAAATTTTGCGGAAAACAAGGGTTTAATCGGATTTAAATGAATTAAGTGTTGGGACAGAACTCACCTCATTGTCGACAGTCGTGTCGTTCACCAGAAAGAGAAATGCGATATAAACGCATGCATTGCGTTAATGCCGACCACACACTCTCAACAATTACGTCTCCCTATTGACACTCATCTGACCGAAAACCAAATCAATTGATTCCTTTGATTAAAACTTTTAATTTGATTGAGTCAGTGGTCAAAACAGACAATTCCTAAGTTTTCGGTTAAAAAGAAGTGATTTTTAAAATCATTGCAATTTATGTTTGCCATCGATTGAGACGTTATTTAGCATTTAATAAGTTTTGTTTGGCTTTTAATTTCAAAATAATTTTTTGTTTTCATTTTTCAAATAATTTTCAATGAATTAAGGTTTGAATCGGGAATGCAATCAGTGGTTCGAAGCAATCATTTTCTTCTTCAGCGAAATAAATGTTTTATTAAATACGTGAGGCGTTGGGTCCGTTACGAGCCTCTAGTGGTGGACAAACCGCCCGATTTTTACCCAACCATTGAACAAAAGCTCAATCAAATCAATTACTTCGAAAACGCCAAACATTTAGTAGATATTGGATTCACCAATGATTCTGAAGTCAGAAAAAAATGGTCTGAAGTCAAAACAATAGCCGAAAATTTGACAAAATGTAAGGATAAAGATTTAGATGAAGACGAAGAACTCCAAAGTCTGAATTACAAACTGATTTACGATAAATGGCTTTTAAGCGAAGAAGGCATTAGAAGTACCATTGATTTGGCCAACCATTACGCCATTTTCAGAGATCTCTTTCCAGTCAAACCTCAATTACAGAGTATATCTGCCACAGAAGACTTACCTCCGAAGCCAATCTACTTTTTCTCACCTTTGGTTCCTTTGAAAGTCGAGTTTTGTGTCAATGAATCAGAAATTGATGACAACTCCGATATTACAGAAGAGGACAACAAAGACAAAGATTCAGATGATTTGATATTCTCTCCGGTATTTCGAGGAAATATTTTATTGCCTCAAAAATGCATAAACTGTCCGATCGTTACCATCGATTCTTCCGCTATAAATGGTATCCAACAATTTGGTAATTCAAGGGAAGCAGAAGAATCAGCTGAAGAACTATTTGGTCAAATTAGTCTTCTGAAAGATGACTCCAATTATTACACATTATGTCTGATTAATTTGGACTCACATTTCGGCGATGAGTCTAATGTCTGCCATTGGATGGCAACTAATATTCACAACAAAAACAAAGTGACGAACTCTAAGACTGTCGTTAAGTATTTACCCGTTTATGGGATCAGAGGATTAGGTTATCATCGGTTCGTTTTCCTGTTATACAAACACAAAAATCCACTGAATTTGGAAGAAGTCAATGATTTCGATCTGAATAAAAGAAGATTCGATGCAATGGAATTCATGTCAACGCACGGGACCGACAATTATCTGAAACCTGTAGGTCTGTCCTGGTTTCAAACAACTTGGGACTATAGTTCACAAAATATATTCCATAACTATTTAGGTATTAATTGAAAGTCTTTTGAAATTATTTGAATTTTTGATTATTTAAATGTGAAAACTAAGACATGCGTTGCCCTCATTATGATTGGGTGCCTCCTAAGGAGAACCAGTGGAAACAGTTGCAATTTCCCGGTAGAGCCCCATTCAATATGTGAGTCATTCATTGAATTAAATTTTCAATTAATTGTCGTTTTAATCAAATGTTCAGATATTTAGACCATTTCCGAGACCCCAAAGAAATAGCAAAAGAGGTGTTATTGGAGCGCCTCAAAGACATCAATCCATACAAATATGACAACATGTTCGACAAGAGTCCAGTGCCGCCACAAATCCATCCGATAGCCATCGGAACTCCCGATTGGTTAAAGGCATCGATTCGTAAGCGTCGCTCAAAAATCTCTATCTATCGGGGGCTCAGACCTCACTCTGCAATCGAACCGCACGACAATAACGCAGACTTAGACCGACCCAAATGGCCTCGAATTAATGAGACTGTTCATCCTCTGAACCAACCACTCCCTTATCCAGATGGACATCGACGGCCTAAACCCCTTCGGGAAACCCTTTGGGTGAAGCCGCCTAACGAGCACCCCACATATCGCATACAACATGAAATAAATCTCCCCAAAGACGAGAGAAAACAATTGAAGAAATCCGAATAAATTGAAATTTTAGTCATTTTTTTGCAAATTTAATACAAAATATAATTTAGAGATTAAATGAATGGTTTGATGAAAAGAATGGAAACTCATATAAATATTATATTTGAATCAAATGGTTGCTAATTGAGAGCCAATGATTATTTGACAATCCTTGGGATCTTTGACTAGACTTTAATCAATTTAACAATCGATGAATGAATTGAATGAATAACAAAATGAATGATAATGTAATTCTTGATTAAATGATTCATTAAGTGATATCTGAAAACAAGTCATCCAAGAGCTCATCGAATCGAGCGTCGAAACGATCGTTGGTTTGGATGTTCTCTAAGCTGTCGATCATTGCATTCAACTCATCGGTTGAGTTATTACACAAATGTGTCTTTTGGGGACTTCCCGGAGGAGTCTCCAAATATTCGATGTTATGAAGAGGTGTTGTATTACCCGAACATATTTTGTCGGACCATTCGAGTACTTTCTCGGTGTAGTGCAGTCCCCGCTTAGGTTTTGTTTTGCCCTTTTTGTGATTCACATCTTTTTGAACACACTTTTGGATGTATTGCCGATAGGTTTCTAACTTCGGATTCAAAGCCTTTCTTATTTGACTCAAAACAGAAGATGAAGTCTCACATGAAGTACCAGAAGACAGACTATCTGTGGAACTGATTGGTGTGGCGGGCATTGAGTACGTCATTGCAATATATGTGCTGACAGAGGGACTGGACACCGACTCATAGGACAAACAAATGCCAGAATCAGTCGATCCCTGACTATTTTCTGAACTATTGATTGAATTCGATTTCTTGACAGTCTTTCGATTAGACTTTTTGTTTGCTTTCGAGTATTGTTTGGAATATTCTGTGATTTTAGAAGTGATGTCACAATCGATTGACAGTAAAGGTCTTCGAGTTCTCTTAAGTTTGGGACCACTTTCCAAACTCTTGACATTCGACCGCTTTCTCGATTGTTTCCGATTATTGACACTATTTTCACAAATTGTATTTCTCTCCGATTGTTTTTCAACGTTGATCTCATTGTTCAAATGGTCAGCCTTTTGATTAGGTCTTCCCTTCACAAGAGTTGCGAATAACTTTGATTTACTGATTATATCGAAAGAATTCGTTTCATTTGAATTACAATAATATTTGGGTTTCTTCTTCTGATAAACTTTGGTCTCAACCACTGTCTCATCAGACTCTTGTTCTGTGTCTTCTATCAAATGGTCGTCAATTGTGTCCAATAAGTCAGGTCTTCGACACAACTCGTGGATGTCATCGAAAAGCGAAGACACAAACAATCTTTCGTCAAGTTTTTCAACGATTGGTTTCGGAAAAGCACATAATTTACGGATTTTATCCAAAATCGACGAATTGTCTGAACTTTGATTAGAAGTTGGCTTTTTGGTGGTCTTTCGGTCAATAGGTTTGGGCACTAAGAACGCCATAATTGTGGCCAACCATTCATTTAATGACCAAAACTGTCATTTTGTTTGAATCGATGGTTGAAATGTTGTGAACTCCAAATTAGTTTAATTGAAGCAACAATTCAATTGATTTGCAGTTACTTTTGGAGCGAATAACTGGCAAATGGGAGCAACTGATGAACTGATGGGACGATGAATGCCATGAATTAATTGTTGTCATAATTGAATGAAAACAAGAGTCGATTGAATGCACGCCTTTATAAACGCCGGCAATTCGTTCGAACGCTTTTGTTGCGGTCAGACATTACTTCACTACTCCTGACATCTATTGACAGAGACTCGAGTGCTTCAAATAAGCACTCTTTTATTGACTATAACTGTTTTAAAGTGCTTTACAGTCTGCTATAAAGGGCTCCCTCGGGGTTATCCAGTATTCCAGTCGAATACAAATTAAAAAGTTAATTTTTCAATATTAATACAGATTAACTAAAATTAAAGTCAGATTTAGTCAAAAACATTGGTTGCGGGTTATATCTATTGGTACTAAATCTATACAATAAAGAGCAGATAAGACACGTGTATGTGACCTACTTTAGCAGTGAGCGGAGTACCCAGTGAAAAGTCATCACTGGCCTACCAAAGATTAGGGAAAACCCTAATGCTTTCAATTACTTAAGTAATTTCTCTTAACAATGAGAGGAGAGAGGTTTCTTGACATAAATCTCCCAGTGTCCTTTTTACCCTGCCACTGTTCAACTAGGAAGTTTCCAAAATGACTGAAATGAGAGAACTGGATAAACCAAAAGTTTAAATCAGAAGCTTTTTACAAATTTATTCGAGAAAATAAGCACAAAAGCAAATATGAAATAATGAGTTGAAAAGAAGGAATAAAAAGATATATGAAATGCGACCGAATTTAAAAAATACTGTTTAAAAGGGAATGATTTTATATTTAGTCAAATATAATAGAATTTTTATTTTGAAATATAAATGAATCTGATAAAACAAGTGATCATAATGCTAATCACTGGAGTCTTCCTCCTCGTCATCTCCTTCTTCATCTTCTTCCTCCTCGTCTTCACTGTCACTATCTTGGGCGTCTTCTTGATTCTGTTTACTCTGCTCTTGTTCCTGTTCTTCCTCCTCCTCCTCCTCTCCTTCTTCCTGTGAATCGAGTAGAATGTGATTAAGTGCCAAATTCACACAATTAGTGACATTCAATTTCTTACCTCTTCTTCGTCTGAGCCATCGTTTTCCGATTCTCCTGAATCAGAATCGACGGCAGCGTTTCCAGTAGTTGAGACATCAATTGTTTCAATGACATTAGAATCATCGACGACAGGATCTGGATCTGTTTTAACTGATTTGGATTTGGCCCTCTGTCTGGGTCGTGACCTCTCAGTCTGAAGAACCTTATATTCGGTCAATTCTATTGGATTCAAGGTCTGAAAAATTAGAAAACAACGAATTTGAGTGAAAGGACGGACTAAGGAAAGGCTAAATCGGTACTAACGGCTGTAAATTTAGCAACATGCTTTTTGTAGTCCTCAGACATTTGTTTGATTCTTGTGTCATAACTTTCTTTTTCCTGTTTAGTCATCTCTTGATTCCATTTTCGGGCGATTTCTTGCATTCGTTTCTTGGGCTCAAAGTTTGTAAGACTTGAAAGTTGTTCGGAAGTGAATAAAGCGTAACCACTTTTTGGTGGTTTCTTTGGCTCTCTTTTCATGAGATCCTGTGTGGTGGGGGACGGCTTCTCTTTAATTTGTTTAGCTTTGGGCGACGAATCAGGTTTTGAGTAAGGCATTAGTTGTGCGAATGTCTCAGCAGTTTTATAATACTTGGCTTTCTTTTTGTCACTCAGTTTGTCCCTCCACTCGGAAAGGGTTATTTTCATCAGTTCCGTCAGGTTTTTCTCCGGGTATTTATCTTTAAGAGCAGGCATTCTGTCCATCTGGTAGCTCATGAGAGCGGCGTGCTCCTTGGCGTTCGGGTCTTCCACTTGTTCCGGATTCAATGGTGTTTGCAATTTAGGCAAACTCTGCTGTTGTTTCAGTTTCTTCTCCGACGGAAGTTTCAGTTTGTGTTCACTCAAAACCTTCTCTTTTTCCGATTCGGGCAATGAATCCAAATATGCTTTGAATTTCTCCACATATTTGGTGTTTGCCTTTTGAGCCTCTCTGTTATATCCCTGTCTTTCCGATTCAGACAATTCTTTCCATCGTTTAGCGATGACAACCATCTTTTCTTTCGATGGAATATCTTTAAGTTCTCGCAATAAAATCTTGGAAAACAGACTATAGCCTGAGTTCGGAGGTCTTTCTGGTTTGCCGTCAAATTTGTCTTTCAGTTCCTTTTCATTTTTGGTCAGCACTGACTTAGACTTATTCGGCTCAAAACTGGGATGTTCTTTGAGATAATCTAAGAGCTCGTTCTCATAGCGCTGTTCGTCCTGAAGGGACCTTCGGATCCATTTGATTCTCTTTCCTTCACTCAATTGACTCCACGACTGTTTTATCCTTTCGATGGCTTCTTTCCGGCCCTCACTGTTGGCCGCAATTTTCTTCGACTTCTCTTCCATGAAGAGTTGAGCGGGAGTTTTCGGTTTAGGTGGACCCTCTTGTGCGTGACCATGAGATGACTGGGTCTTGTTCATGCTTCCGAACTCGACCTCCGGGTGCTCTTTTTTAAACTTTTCGATTTTCAGTTTGTACTCATTATATTCCTTATCGTAAGAATCTTTATATCTTTGTTTCTTGCGGTCATTCAGAGCCGCAAACTTTGTGGACAACAGTTTGGCCAAATCGGTGACACTGGCCCCGGGATGGCTTTTGCCCGACTTCTCCCGTTTCTCCATAAAATATCTGAAGAACGGCGTCAACGGTTTCTTTGGCAGATCCGGGTGTTTCACTTTTCGTGAATTATTATAGGTCTGCCAGGGTGCCTTCAACCACACCCTCGCGTCCGAAACCATATCGGTCAGGGTCCGATATCGGCGTAACTAATGTTCATATGCAGCAAGTTTATTAATTGACAGATTTTCGAAAGTCTATTACTGAGCATGGCAATTTATAATTATTAAAGCCTTGAATATTTTTAAAAATAAATCTTATCGAACCAATCAAACAAAACTAAAGGGAAAGTTGAGTGCATTTATAAGAGGAAAAGGTGTGGAAGTCCTAAGGTTACAATTTTGTCTCAAATAACACCATCGAATCAATTTTCTAAAGCTTTTATATCTTGTTCAGGTCAGCACAAAAGTCCTTTCCTTCTAATTAAGCATTTTTTTTGGTAGTCTTTTACGATTCAATGGATCGAGAAACAAGCAATGGGGGCTACAAATGCAAGATTCTTAAATAGTCTGACCCTGTTCATGACTTCGAACCACTTGTCTTTGCAGTCCTGTGCCGAATATGAGCCGAACTTGACTTTGTCCCAGTCCAGTTTCTCGATCAAAGTTGAATACTTGGCCGAATCGTTTTTGGGCAGACATTTGGCCAAATTGTTGATCAGAGTATTCAAGTCATCGGTAGTCCAGCCCAGAGTTGCCTTTGTGTTGGCACTCTTATCTGTCTTGACATCTGAGAACAAGTTTTAATCAACTTTTCAATACTTTTACTGAAATTTCCATTAATTAAAGAAAAGGAAAGTTTTGAACAAATTTCTAAACGAAAGTATTGAATATAAGTCGAGAGAACAGTAAAATAAAAGTTTTTTAAGTAAAAAGATTTTTGTTTCATTACATTAGAGAAAAGGCTTTAAATAAATGAATACCTATTTCTGGCGGTTTGTCCTCTAATTTAACTTTTTTTGGCGGAGAGGAAGCCGTCTGTTCTGCCACTGAGTTATGTTTGTCCTTTCGTTTAGTCTTTTTAGGGGAACGAACGCTGGATATTGAGGCCATCAGTCAACGGTTTGCTTGAAAAGAGCTCAGCCCTAGGCTTTAGGTGTAGTGTTGGCGCACAAAACCGTTACACAAATCACTAGTTTTATAAAACAGTTTTTAACCCAAAATCAATCGAAAATATTTCTATTCCTCTATATTTTTGAGTCGATTTTCTCCAAATCACTGCAAAGGATGTAATTTCGATTAAAAACAATTATTTGAATAAAAATACGGTTTATTTGTTTGAAAGCAAAGGAGAGACTAAATAAATGGCTGAATGAGAAGCACTTAATGCGCACAAAGTAAGGCAGTGTTGCCGTATTGGCACAAACGGAAACACTCCGGACTCAATGCCCGCCCATCGTTGAGAGTATCGCAGTGTTGCTATCGCTTCAAACCTGTGCTGCTATACTGGCGTCCAATATGAGGCTACGATCGGTGTGACGTACGGCAGGTCTACCGCTGACGAGTCAACGGCAGGCAATCGTAAGTATGTGTCGTAAAGCGTGAGATAAGCGAATACTTGCCTTCACTGCTGTCTATTCCCAGTATTGCTCCCAGCATTCACTGGTGACTGGGAGGGGCTTAGACAGAGGTGGCAATTACTAACCAATTAAATGATTACTCAACCAAGAGCGCAACAAATAAATGCTTTTTAGTAGCTTCAAAACTTGATTTAATAGTCTAATTTACCTTATTTAACAATACAGTTTACATTTATTATTTTTGGCATGCAAATATATGCTTATCAAATTATTCATTTATAAATGCCCGTTTTCAATTATTAACTTGTAACTTTGTTTTTAAATTTGCCTTTATTCGATCAAAAACTATAGATTCGGCACTGTGTTTATATATTATAAAATATAACAAGGTTTAAGTTAACTTAAAAAATAAATTTTGTTTTCAACTTGCTATTTGTTGACAAGAAAAGGTCGAGCAAAGTGTAGGCAAGAAGGGGTGTAAAGTTGATGGCCGGTCACAACTGAATGTCCAATAGTGGAGAGCAGTGGCGCCACTCTCTCAGCACAACATTCATTGTCAGCCGTCTTACAAAACATTGTTTTCAAAGGAAGTGTTTTCGCTATTAATTTAAGCTTAAAATTGACAAAATTGTCAGACAATGGACTCAACGCCGACGCGTTTGCCTCAAACGCCTGGCCGACAGCACAGCCATGAGAGCCACCCACCTATTGACCCACTGGTGACCGTACAAAAACAATCGGTGCATACTTTGGTGTTCCGGTCCCTGAAAAGAAGTCATGACATGTTTCTCAGTGATAATAATGAATTGCCGCCACTCGACCCCAAAGCACATGAACTTCAGCTGTCCATCAAAGCGAGGGACCAGTTCGGGCCTGTCCTTCATTTGGTCCCCGAAGAAACTAACAAAATTGCGACCAATAGACTGAAGACCACTGAAAACAGTGGATTTAAAAGCCATACAAATGAGACGATTTCGCAAAATTCTAACCAATCATTGGTTCCGTTCAATGAAAACGATTCATCGAAACCCAAACCAAACATAAATAACAACTCGAATGCTTTGGTATTGTCTTCAGGAACGACTATAGTTCAGCGAAAGCCACAACCGATGCCGAAGCCGGACTGGCACCCGCCCTGGAAACTCTCTCGTGTCCTTTCCGGACACATCGGTTGGGTTCGATGTCTGGCCGTTGAGCCCGGAAATGAATGGTTTGCCAGCGGTTCCAACGATCGCATTATCAAGATTTGGGACTTGGCTTCTGGCAAGTTGAAACTTTCACTGACCGGACACATATCAGGTGTCCGAGGAGTAGCCATTAGTTCTCGACAGCCATACCTATTCTCATGCGGTGAAGACAAGCAGGTCAAGTGTTGGGACCTGGAGTATAACAAAGTAGTGCGGCACTACCATGGACACTTGTCCGGTGTTTACTCGATCGCAATTCACCCGACTATTGATGTTCTGGTGACCGCCGGCAGAGACTCTGTGGCCCGTGTTTGGGATATGAGAACAAAGGCACAAATCCATTCCCTGAGCGGTCACTCCAATACAATTGCTTCAGTGGTATGTCAGGCCACAGAACCGCAGATCATAACTGGATCTCATGACACGACTATCAGACTTTGGGATCTGATTGCAGGAAAAACCAAAACAACATTAACGCATCACAAGAAGAGCGTCAGATCTCTTGTGATTCACCCCAAACTAAATATGATGGCGTCGGGCTCCTACTCCAATCTTAAACAATGGGTTTTCCCCGAAGGAAAATTTGTTCAGAACCTGAGTGGACACAACGCTATCGTCAACTGTTTAGGAGTAAACAGTGATGGAGTGCTTGTGTCGGGTGGAGATAACGGCTCAATGTTCTTTTGGGACTGGAGAACAGGTTATAACTTCCAAAGAACAGAAGCGGCAGCACAGCCCGGTTCCATAGAGTCCGAGAACGGTATCTTTGCCTTCGCTTTTGATCAGAGCGGTTCTCGACTCATCACAGGAGAGGCCGACAAAACTATCAAAATGTATAAAGAAGACGAAACGGCATCCGAAGAGACGCATCCAATCAATTGGAAACCAGACCTCATTAAACGTCGGCGCTATTGAATCACTCTTTTTCTTTATTTCTTTCGCTTTAAATTTTTTTTGGATAACTCTCGAAATCAGTCTAAAAATCATTGAATAAAAATATGATTTCCAACAAATGTTTGTCAAATGTCTGAATTTAGTGTCAACTTTGAGCCAATGATTGCTTAGAATCATTCAAAACTTCGTTATTGTTTTGATTCTTTAGTTTATGTTTTTCTCGTTCAGTACTTCTTACGGCCTCTGAATTAAAAAATGTAACAAACAATCAATAAAAAGGACAAATCGAAAGAAGTCAGACCTGTTTCAGTGACATCTGCGCCACACAGTCTTAAGAAGTGAATCCTCTCGTTTTTGGCGATGTAGGCCCGCATTGAATTCTTGCCTTTCCAGCAACAAATAGGGAGCGTCAGTGCCTGACCATTGTCTTGTTGGTCATCCCTTTTGATGACGAGTACACAACAGCCTGAATGCAGTTCTAATAATCTCTTCTGATATTTTTCATTGAATTGATCCAAAGAGACATTTTCTGATGAAAGCAGTTTTGTTGCGTCATTCGTGTCTATTTCGACCACTTTATCGGCATTCAAATAAGGGAAGAGTGAAGGCAAGCCTTCCTGAGTTAAACGAAAACCACAGGGATTCACTTTGTCATCGCTTCGAGAGAATAGTCGAACCCCACCATTGATCAACTGATATAAACAATTTAGTATTTAATGGAAAAACAAAATTACAACAAACGTAAGATTCACTCACTTTAATGTTGTGCTCATTGTTGACAATTAGATGTTTGGCCGCTTCGGTCAGGAAATAAATGTTTCTCTTTTTGCCGACACTACACCTGTGCACCAATTGCTCGAACGGAAACGAATCGTTGATTCCGTAATACTCTCTTTAATTCAAATTAAATAAATTAAACAAAATATCAATCAATTTAGTAAAACGTTTACTTAATTTTAGGCCAATCGCTCTCATTCTGGTCTAGAAATATGAACGGATCTTCTTTGTAACCAAAAATTCTTCTTTTCTTTCTTGGCCTACGATTAGAACTTTGATCCGATTCTTTTGCTGGTGTCTGTGGTTTGACTTCCTGTGCAGATTCTGTCGGTTCTTGCTTTTGAATGGATGTCTCCCACGGAAGTGTTTCGACAATTTTCCTGATGACGGCCACAAAAAAGCCGCCCGTGTTTTGCAAATGCGGTAAAACTCTTATACATCGGTTAAGATTTAATTCCTTTGCATTTTTGGGAGGAAACAAAGACTCTCTGATTTGAGATTTATATTTGTCTTCAACGGTATCGACAGACTCGACGCAAACCACTTCCCGAGTGGTAACTTTCCAATTGTCTAAACCCTTGCAATACTTTAAATTGGGTAAAACATTGGACACGTCTTCAAGTTGTGCCCCGCCTTCAGTTAAATTGAGAAGTGAAGCGATCACTGCTTCGTCTTCGATTGGATTCAGACTACACGTCGAGTAAACCAGAAGTCCGTCCTTTTTTAACATTTCAAGACCTCTTTTGGCGATTCTGAGTTGAATGCCGTGAAAGTTGTTGCCATTCGCCACATTCCATTTGGTCCACACGTCATAGTTCTTCCGAATGGTTCCGTCGCCACTGCAGGGAACGTCACATAAGATCCGGTCGAACTTCAAGACAACTCGTTGTCCGTCCTTTCAACATAAAACATTAATATTTCAACTTGACAAATATTGCTATACAGACCACTTGATCATAGAGGTCAGGCATTCCTCCGGCGTCGTGGTTAGTTATTATTGTTGAACAGCTGTGTAGTCGCTTCGATTGATGGACTAACATATAGCATCTCTTGTTGTCCACATCATTAGCCACGACTACACCTTCAGAGAGACCGTCTTCGGTGTGAAGCATCTCAATGATCTGAGCGGTCTTAGAGCCCGGGGCAGCGCACAAGTCTAGGACTCGATCACCTGGCTTTACGTCCATTAGAAGTGCCGGTATCATTGAAACCGCTTCTTGTCTACTGATGTAACCCTAAAATCGATAATTACTTCTGAATCTGTCGATTATTAAAAATCAATTCAATTGAATACCGAATCGGTTTCCGAAATCAAAAAGTTCTGAAGAATACGAAATGCAACCGATTTTCTGATCTCAACTCTGGATATGTTTATATTCCACGCGAAACGGTTTGGATACCAATCAATGCATTTGAGGCCCGAGTCGTTGAGGTCGGCGTCCGAACTGTTCAATTGCTTACTTTCGATGATATCCCTCAGAGCTATGGCCTCCTTCTTGCAATAAGAAGTTAATCGGAAGGCAGAAGGAAGCGGTTCCTGAAGACATGACATAAATGTTTGCCATTGGCTCTCTTCGACAATATTTTGAAGCTTATAATATGTCTCATAGTCTTTGTTTTCTTTGATTATATCTGAATATGATTTGTGATTATCGCGACTTTGCTCTGCGTTTCTGTTTCTCTGTTAAAAAGGGACACAAATTTAGGATCTTATCAAAAGTGACGTTTAGTTGACCACAAACTTTGAATTTCGGTTTCTTAAAGCGTTTCCTCTTTTGTTTGACAAAATCTTCACTCATTTTAAATGGTATTCAAAACAAAATGATTTAATTTAAAAGAAATGAAAATATATTCCGAAATCAACTTTATTTTGAAAGACACGTGAATTTCAGTCATTTAAAGATTTCCACATAAATAATGTCGAAACCGAAACAAATTCTAAGGAATCTGCAAAATGTAACATGCTCATTTATCCTCTTCTATAAGTTTACTATTTATTTAAGTTATAAAAGTAAAAGAATGTTAAGCTTATAGTATCGACAAAACACTGGTTTATCAGAATCACGAATTTTCAAGATAATTAATCAAATTTATCTAGTTCAAATCAAATTCCTAGATATATTAAACTAATTTAATTTGATAATGCTTAATATATAAGTAGTGGTCGACAATCAACTTACTTATCTGGTTATCACAAGCAAAAGATAGATCGATATCATGTAATTGCAATTTGTGACCTAGATCAAAATAAATGGCCCTATAACATGGAGTATTGATATAGCTACTCAAGACACGAATACTGAATGCGCTAGAAATACAAGTCTTAAAAATTTTATTAAATAGGAAACCATTCTTGATCAATTTTACCAATTTGTATAAGTTGTCCATTTACCATATCAATCAACCTGATTTATTTGATGTTGAAAAATTTGAAATTCTACTTAGGAATATAAAAACATTGGTAATGCTGACTATTAAACAAGCATATTTTAATGTCTTGGTATTTTTTTATTTTTTGTAATGTCACTCGATTTCTTATGCAGTTATGGTCCGAGTATTACTGCTGTGTCCGCACTTTCTATTGGGTTGAATAAGGAAAACCCAATATAATGATCACTGATTAGTAAATTGATACTGAAAATAAGATTGTAATTAGCAAACAAGACTAACAATATAAAGAAATGTAACCCTTGGAAATATACAAAAATAGTCTAAAATCTTATTCTTAAACCAATGTTTTATAAGAAATGTTTGAATTTAAAAAAAATTGAACAAAAGACCAAATTCTTTTAAACTATCATTTAAATGACATTATAACCAATAAAAGATAATTTCATTGCTGATTCTCAAATCATTCTTCCAGGTATTAGACCTGGAAAAAAGGATAATCTTTAAACGTAATCTATAACTTGCAAAGTTTGATTGTTTTCAAATGAGTTCGTTTTAAGACAATTAAAACAAATATTGGTAATAATTTTGTGAGCATAACAATTTTAATTAAATGATTATGTCAATGAAATTAAAATAGAATCACAAAAATATACTATCAAGCATTGCATTATCAGGATAAGTCTTGATTTTTTAATTAAACAAAAATATATATATAATGTAACGAAATTATTATTAGTGATTTAGTTTTTGATAAATAAATATTCGCCATTAAATGATCATTTATTTTTCTTTTATCTTCCAATTCTTCTTTATATCGCCTTGGTAAGATAAATGGTTTTGTTTACTTTACCTATATTGTTGGAAAAAATAAAAATTAGCTAATATTCTGATAGTTCACATAAATCACAACTATTATTGTTCATTTTAGTTGAGGGTGTTTAGAAAAGAACAAGGCTAAATGAATACATCTAAAATATTGTATTCAAGTCTTGGTAGTTGTGTGAGCACATTATATTCAAATTTATAAGTATGTAACTTACGGTTACACGACTCGAGATTACTTTTTCTTAAAGTTTCAGATATTTCGGGAGAGGGGGGTTCTTCCCACCCCTTCATCAGTGAAGTTCTTCACTTTAGGCCAATGCGATCAGCAGTGGTTGGGAAGGAATATGATAGCCATCAATAAATTTGTGTTAATTGTTGAACAGATCGGAG
>JAQIWP010000759.1:0-20522 GCA_034695525.1 Euzetes globulus | reverse complement strand
CGGCTATTGTCGGGTGTGAACAGCACTCGCCTCACCATATTTATTATGCTTTCCTAAAATCACAGTTTCTTATTCTTTAGTCAGTGTAGAGCCGATTGCGACTGTCCAGTACAAAACAAGTGCTAAAGTGTCCCACCATAAGTAATTGGATTGCCCTAGAATAAAAGTTGAGAAAAATTGTAAAATCCATTTGTAGCCTAATTTTCTTTGATTTGATTTATGCTCGAATAAAAAAATTAGTGACCACTGGAGAGGCATTTCTACTGAATGGCCAAACGGGTTACATATTGATCATACTCTTTCTATTCTTGTTATTATTTATCAAAGGGGTATATATTTAACTCTAGAGGGTTTGCTCTAGCATAACGATTTGGATGCGGCTATTGTCGGGTGTGAACAGCACTCGCCTCACCATATTTATTATGCTTTCCTAAAATCACAGTTTCTTATTCTTAGGTCAGTGTTAAGCCGATGGCGACTGAGCCCAAAGTCTGACCAGTCGTTCAATTTGTACGGACGCCACACGACTGCGATCTTATAATAGGAGGCTTCAGAGCATTCCAACTGTTTTTGATTGGACCGGATCTCAGTTTTGGCCACAAAGTCTGATTCGCAGACCTGTCGCTCAAATGACCGCTGAACCGGACATTCACAACAAAAGGTGCAGCAAATTAAACAGGATAAAATCAAAAAAGATAAGTTCATTTGGACTACAGATTTCAACTAAAATCTGATCTAATCTGATAGACTGCAATTGATTATTAAACCTATCCTGAAACATTTGTGTTCTAGAAACATAATCACATTTTTGTGGAAAGTAAATCGGGTTAATAGTTTTGCCTGGTTAGCAAGTTTATTTCAGTTAAATTTTTGTTTTTATTTCAAATCAATAATTATTCATAGATAAAAATATATAAATCTTGGTTAGATGAGACAAACCTTGCAGTTTTAGTGAAGACTAAAATAAAGAAAATTCACTATTCATTTATTCTTTAGTTTATTTCAAATTGTTTTACAATAATTTGATAATTAAAATAGAATTTTCGCAAAAAAACGGTTCCATTATTTGAGAAATTAATAGGTTTTAATGAAAATACCTAATTAATATCAAGATATTTTTATATATTTGAAAATACAATTATATTAGATCATTAGATAGTTGATATTTTATGTTAGAATTGTTAGAATTGATACATTTAATAAGATTTATTAAAAACAATTAAAATTTTCTAGAATTTATCAGATATAATGACAGACTGTAATAACAAAAATGATAGCTTTTGGAACACTTATATTGGAAATTGTTTCTAAAACTTTTGGAAGGGGACCACGTCTTGGCCTACCATACGATCCTGGTACGGCGCACAACATTTAGTGCATTATTCTTGCTGCGTGTGTCTGCTACCCACCAGCCTGGGGTTAGAGGCTGTGATATCCGTTCGCGGATTATTTGCAATTTATCCATTAAATCATTCCTTGAATTTTTTGGAAATTTAGTTCATTTTTTACTCAAAAGATGACAGATCTTACCTTTGAATCAATTTTTCATAAATTGATTTTTACAATAAGTGACTTTTAAAAGAATAATTATGAACATTTGAATATCCGGGAAACAACAACATGTATAATAAAAATGAGCAATAAATTGTTATTACAGTTTGTATAAACCTTATAACTATCTGCTAGCTGATTGTTAAAAAGTTGAATGATTATTACTTCAAATCAATTATCTCAAGAATATAAGCTATCAAAGTTTGGTCCATAAATAGATTGTTGAAACATTTTTGAAATCAGAATGTATGCAAATATATAACATTTTATTAATATGTCAATGAAGATTCATTTAAATTAATCTAGTAAATATTGATAAATGAGATAATATAGATTCATGATATTAAATAATTTAAATAGGCAATAAACAACAAGATCAAATCGAATAAACATTATTATATTCAGTAGGGTTAGTCATAGAAACGTAGCTTGGACCATTATTCTGAGCTGTAGTAGTCTGAATAGTTGTAGCAGGCTTCTTGTTCATCAGGAAACAAACACGGTACAGAGCGTATATTATGTACGCGAATGCAGCCATAAAACAGTTATAAACGGCCAAGAATACAATAAAATCAGTTCTCCAGCCTGGTTCCTTTTATTGCTCAATTTAATTTAAAGCCAAACATTAATGGCAATAAATTTGATGATAATGAAAACAAGCTGACACAACACTCTAGCTGTTAGAGTCTAGCACAACTGGCTTGTACTGATTTCTTTATCACTTGTGTCCTGGCCATTTCTTTTCGACAATTTAAACTTTAATTTCTAAAATAAATCATAAAATATTTTTTGAAACAGAGATAAAAATGTGTTTCAAATAAAAAAAATTTTTCAAATATATTCTGTGCTTCATATCTATAAAAGAGATGTTTCCCATATATTTCCGGTTTCATTGAAATAAGTAATTATTAATTGAGTTGTCAATCAATTTTTGGAGTCACCTGATAAAAAAGTCATTACCCTATGCGCGTCGAGAAAGTTGCTAGCTGATTATCTACAATGACAATTTACCCTGTCGACGATTTTCCAAGTAAAGGAATTCATTTTATTGACATTCAGAATATTAACATTCTGTTAAATTTTATCTAGGTAGAATCTTAAAATAGTTAGTAATTTAGAGCCTGTTGCATTTTAATTCTTACTCCAACCTTAATCTTCCGAAGAATTCTGAATAACATCTCTTAAACAGTCCTGGTAGAACTGATCTCTCCAATGAATTATTCAAGTTACACTGACTCTGCTCGCACACGTACAAGACGATTCGGACGGCTCTTTTAAAGATTAATTTAATCTTTTTATGTACAAGGTCTCAATGACCTAATCTATTATCACTTTCTAAAAAATGTTTTAAATATTTATCAGTTATTTATTAGAACTTTATTCATGAATTTAATTCAAATTAATTGAAAACAAGTGGAATATAAGTAGAAAATAAAGGAAACTATTGATGTCTTGTTATCGAAACTATCTTAAAATGTTGTCAGATCCATTTGCGCCACTTTCCAAGAATGATAATTTATTGATTAGTTGTAAATATTTGTCCATGATTAGCATAGTAGTTATTAAGCGTAGCATAATAAAAGTCAGTGGCGCTGAAGAGATAGTTTAGAATTTTGGTATTAAAAATTAGCTTGTAATTTATTGACACTACTGAAAATTTCTTTATGATATTTGACTTGCTTACTTTTAAATTTATATTAATATGCACATGACAATGCTAATTTATATGCGATGAAAAAGTGCGAGATGGCCGGCAGCCAGGATCTAGAAATTAGAATACAGATAGATTCTGTTTTTAAAACTTGACTAGAACTACCTCGTTATTGTGGTAATCAAAATCATCTGTTTTAAATTTAATTAATTTTTTCATTAAAATCAAATATCTGAAATTATTCTAGTTATCCAGCATGGTTATAATGTTTCATATTCAGGGTTGTTTAAGTTTAGTGGTAATTTTTATTTTTTTTTAAAACCAATATTTATTTCCTAAGACGAGTCTTTTGTGCTTGAAACTTACCAAATTCAGACAATGTCAAATTAAATTCACAATGAAATTATTAAATCAATTTTATGCATTTTATGCTTTATTAAGAGCCATCCCATCCCGTCTTGGATTTAAATTAATGGACAAAAAAAATTATCTAGAAAGCGATAAAAACTCGTTTGAATTCTGAACTTTAAAATCAAGGATAAAACTTTTATTTAAAATTTGAAAAAATTATTTATTCACATAAGAAATTAGATATTTAGCAATAAAATCCAATATTTCTTATACAGTCTATCATCGGTTTTAACAAGAACCTGAGTTGAAAGAATTTAAATTCAAGCTCAAAAGAATTTTAATTACCGTCTATCCTCGATTTTTTCAGACAGAGTTTTGACCATCCGCTCAAATCTATTACTAATTTATTAATTAAATTGTGTTTGAAACTTCGATATGAGATACAAGTAAGATTGCGCCACAAATTCTTTGGAAACCGAGGGTAGACTGTATTATTTTATTGATAGATAAAACATTTGACTAGTATTTCATAGCTCAATACAGTACTTTTGACTATCTTTTTAAGGAAAGGTCTGTATGTATGGACTGTGCGATTAACTATTACCAGTAAAATGAAACAGAAATTACTGAAAGGATTGCTTTTGTATTCTGTATTGAATTCCTTATCAATTGTTTTGTGTTTTGGTCGAAGTGTCGGCAAATTCTGTGATAATAGTTTCATTGATGCCGTCCTGTGGGACGGACTCTCTTATAGATTAACTCGTAATGAATGGATTGCCACTTATGACAACAAAACTGGAACTGTTGACCAATTTGTTCACAAAAGTGATGATTATTTTCAAAACGGTATAAAAAATACTTATTATTCTGAAAATTCTTTCTCTCCAACTCAAAAACTCACCAAGATTAAAACTGAAATTAATTACAGAGAAAGCCTATTACTACCAATCCGTTTATTACATTCCAACTGTTCCGGAATGTAATGAAACAACGGTTTCCTGTCAAATGATGAATAAATTGCAAGGACTGACTGTCTGTGCCATTCGGCGATACTACTCTTCAAATAAAGAATCGTTTGAAGTGATTCATCGCATTTACCGCAATGGCAATGGAATACCACTTAAGGAAGACATAAATATTGAGACATTCATCGAAAGCAATTTACTGCCGTCTAAGCGGTTACCGCAAAAGTACAGGCCGTCCGTCTATTCGCCAAAAGACTTCACATTTATTCACATCACAAACCAATTGGAGAATTTCGGACCACTTCTTGAAACAATCGAATTGCACACCAATGGTGTCATCGAGAGATCATATCACGAGTTGAATGAATACAAAGACATTGTCTTCATAACCAGCTTTTGGTGGACATACGACCGCAAAGTCTATGTCATTGGCGAACATAAGTCTGGGTTTGGAAACCCCTTCATCTATGAGTTGGAGCTCAAGAATAAGAATCTTCTCCTCAAACCTATTGTGAGCCATAAATGTCCAGAATTAGGAACTTTCAAAAATTATTCTTTTGTCTTAGAATAAGAGTGTTTTGGAATTTTTCGGCTGTAATAGACCCTGGACTAATCATCTGGAGAATAGTATCCGGAACAAAATCTCCGATCATGATCTTGGCCAATGGTCAGTTCAGCTTTTTGAAACCACAACAACTAAGCCACAGAAAAGGTTCCTGAATGAAGTCACTGATCAAACGCCCAGAATTCAAACTAAACAAAGCACATATCAGACAACTCGAGCCTGGCCCGTACCTGACCGTAGACCTGTGCAAGTAAGCACTGCGCCTACTTATCACATAAATAGTCAGACAAGGGATAGGCGGTTAGACCAGAATTACAGTTATAAATCAGACCAGATATCTTATCAAAGACGTGACAGATATTCCCAAAGGACAGCATATAGTATAAGTCCAAGCACTGAACCAATGCGTGCCACTGACCAGAGAAGACCTTTTCAGGAGACCAAGACTTTTAGGCCAACACCTGATCCCAGAAAACACTCAACAACTCATCAATGGATGACTAATCAAAGAATTGATTATCGATTGGATAAGAGAACAGATCAGACATACATTGAAACAGCAGATGTTGTCAGAGTCACTGCCGAACAGAAAGTTTACCAAGTTGAAAGTACAAGACTATCAAGCACACCTAAAGCTTTTACAGATCAAAACAATGGCATTAAAACCGATCAAATGTTTGGTCAAAATTTACAACAAACAACATTCGCACAGAGTGTGACCTCTCTCGAAAATATTCCGAAAAAGAGCCAAGATATTTCAATAAATGTCCTGCATAATAAAAATCCAAAAGGATATGTTTCACTAAAAGTATCGGAGTTTTGGAAAATATTTCCCACTATTTTTATGCTTACATTGCTTTTCCTGGCTGTCAGTCTCCTAATTGTCGGCTATTTCGCCGTTTCCAGTAAGTAAGGTCTCGTTTTAAGAGAATTTGTGGCATGGTACTTTTTTGTAGAACAAACTATAACATTTTTATCCGGGTAAATCCGGGTAACTTAACATTTGACTATTGGTTCGCAAAACACTGTTTTAAAAATAAGGAATCCTCTTAAGGCGATCCACTGCTGCCAATAAAATGCAATAAAAGTCAGTCATAGACAAGGTCATTTACTTGAAAAATCTCATACTTCAATTATCTAGAAGTGTGATCTCTTTTCTAAATAATTATGTGATCTCTCAAAACTTGAATGCAGGGCTCTTTTGTTAATTTTTTTGAAAGCCTTGGGTATTTTTTTGAATATCCATAAAATCTTCTTATTTATTGAAGATACCTTGGTAATATATTTGCAATTTTATTCTATAGACTTAGGAAGACTATTGAGAGCTAATGTAAATGAAACAAAACTGAAGTCATTTAATGGAGAGAAGAAACAGAGACTCAAATACGACACTGATTTGAGCGACTTTTTCATTGAAGAGTACGACACAACTGGCAAACAGCCGTCCCCTTCAACGGACAACAGTTCCTGTCAGACAAACGATTCATTTGAAGGTCCCGAATGTGAGCCTGGTAATTATTTATTCTTTACACCAGGCAGAATTTATCTGATCTATTTTTATTCCCGTTTATTTTTCATATAGCAAGAACAATTCTGTGAGATGATTAGCAATGGAATTTCAGTCATTTTAATAATGTATAAAGTTTATAAACTTGAATATCAAGGCAATTCTATTGATTCTAATTAGTCAATTACTCTAATTATTCAATTAGCACCAGAATTTTATTAATTAGCTTGCTAATTAATTTTATTCATTTTTAATTAGTCAATAAAAAAATTGTTAAGTATTTTTTAGCCTCGATACATTTGTCAGAAAAAAAACAAAAAGATTAAAAAACCAATTAATTTCAATATTTATTCAGTGAATGTCAACCGAAAAGGAAAGGGTTCAACGAATTGATAGAACAGTTGCATTATATGACAAAAGTAGTGATGCGCAAGGTCATACTTATTAATGGATCTCTAAATCGATAGTTTACATACATTTCCAAGGACGATCCCGATAGGATTAGATCATTTGGCCACTATTTATTCAAAAATAATGTTTAACTGGATAAATTAGCCTTTTGAGACTAGGGGCAAGGGGTGAGGGCTAACCCCAATTCACTGAACATCTCTGAAATGTGTCGAAAGAGTCGAACAATAAATTCACCGCATATTTGCTTATAATTTCATTTGTTCACAATATTATCGCTCAGTATTAATATTGGATTACATAATACTTATACCGTTCCCCCCTCTCTATCTGGTGTTGGCCATAGCCTGAGACCTATGTTTTTATTTATTTACATGAATTTATTTTTGGGAATTTATAACAATCTATTCTTTAAAATGGGAATTTACTTAAATAAAGTAACTATCTTGGTGGTTCCCCTAAATGAAAGAGACTCATAACGAGTTATAAGTCTGTTCTGATTAGCAAGTTTATCTGGTTTTAACAATGAGTTAGCTTATTTTTATTTCAGTTCTATTATCGTTCCTTTTTTATCGTTCGTCTTAAATAGATGATAAAATATTGTCCTTAGATGATCAAGGTGGTCTTAAGTAATTAAAAAAAAACTGATAAAATTAATTAAATAAATTACCTTTTCTTTTTGCGCAAGCAGGTTTTAAGGCCTGTCTGTCAAGTTCGAAATTAGTCATGGTCATGAGAATGTTGCTAATTATTTTTGAAAATTCCTAGTCCTATCCAGTGGAGTTCAAAGAACCAATAAATAAATATTTTAATAGAACTAATTAAAAATAATTAAAACTTTTCGACTAAAATAGAAAAGCATATGATATGTGATGTGCTATCCGTGTGTGTATGTGTGCAACGAAAAAGGCACAAGGAGGAAAGTTCCACAGACTGAAGCCAGTGTTCCCATGGCTTGTGCTCGAGCGCAGAATCTAATACTTTGATAAAACAAAGTTGTAATCTTTGACTGAGTGCCAGCAAAAGTCGAGTCTCGCAAAATTGTACTTATCTATTGTGAGACACAGGAATATGTTTATGTAATAAATGTTTAAATAATTTATTTGAAAATAAATGTTGTTTTTTTGCTCCAAACAAAATTTCTGACTGTCTCTGTTCAAAGTGTTGGCCCCTCTTCCAGACTGCTGTGCTTTTTTTGTTGTTGTTGTTGATTGTTTATGGAGGTGCTCTCAATTGCTACCCCTGTTTGACTTTTAAAATGTGATGGTTTAGATTATTTTATTTATTATTAAATTCTGTGCTTAAAAAAAAGTTTTGCAAAACTTTTGTTCAATTGTTTCGAAAACTGCATTCAATTTGTCGGTAAGTTTTTTGTGCTGTTTTGCAATTTTTACAAACTATTCAATCTGTTATCTTGGTATTTTTAATATACTATTTCCAAATTGGCTTTGTTTAAACTTATCTATGTTTAAGTTTATTGCTTTTTTAAACCTGTGATAACAAAAACTATCTCTGGTTATTTTTATTGTGATGATAATTGCTAGTTTATGAACGCGCCGACAAATTTACATTGTTCTATTTTGAAATGTTCTTTCTTTTATTCTTACCAACTTGATTTGTAGCCTGTAATTTTTTGTTTATTTTTTTACCTGATTTAAAAGCTATGAAAATGTTGTGTTAGAATTATTTTATTATTTAACAAGCTATAAATTAAGTCATTTGATTTGTATCAGCAATAAATCTTGCCAAAAATATCCAGGCTCTTTTGTAAATAAGTTAATGGCTTTTAGGTTTATCCCGGTCAAGAATTTGCATATTCAACTATTCTTTATGATAAGCAATCATGGAAGATTTTCAGGAGACATTATAATTACCTAATATAAATGCAATTTCCATCTTGCAAATGCATTTAATTAAAATAATTAAATGATTTATTGCATCCACTCATATGACTCGGGTATAATTTGTGGTTTATTCAAGTTCCAACAACCATGGTATTAATACACGAGCCTTAACTAAGTCATTTTATTGTCAAGCAATTAATATTACATGCAAGAATGAAAACAGTTTGGAATTGCCATGGTTGTCATACTTTAAAAAGCAATTTCTATTCATAACTAATTTAAAAACTGATTTTCATTGGTAATTATGCAAAAATCAATGTGGAAAATTGCAAAATTGCAGGTATTCATTGATTTTCAGTTGAGCCACCTTGGCGACTCAGTCTCTTCTAGAAGTTTGTCTCTTTTAGACGGTTTTGAATGCAGTTAATCAGTTGTCGATAAGACAATCGCAGCCCAAAAGTCGGCTTTTAAGTAACAAAAACTTCGGACGAGTAAATAGTACCTTAAAGCAAAGATTCATTTCCAAGATACAATACAACTTCTGGTTACTTGTATTTATGGGTGCGCTCCTGGCGGTTTTTATCTTGATTATACTTTTATTCAAGGCGCTATTTAGTCGTCCGAAATTAAGACTGTTTTTAAGAAACACTCAAAGTTTATAAATATTTCAAATATTTGTGTCAAAAGTCTGTTCACTGTCTGAATGATTAAGTGATTCAAAAGAAGTTATTATTATTTAAATTATTCAATGAATTAAATCACTTTTTTTCGTTTTTTTTATTTGAGTTTATCATCGATTCTGTTATTATTAATTATTTTCTGATTAAAATTGCTTTCAATTCAAACAAAACCTCTTTTTCTCTGAGTTTTATCGCAAATACATTCTAATGTGTGTTATTTTATTAACTCTTTATCGGTTTTTCTGATGTCCATGATTATTTTAATAAAATTTATGGCTGCAAGATTATTTAGTAAAAAATTATACCAATTTTATTTTATAATTATATACAAGGTAAGTTGAACTGTTTTTAATGTGTTTGTGTTATTCATTTATTCAGTAATTTTATTTGCTAGTGATAATTCTAATTTATTTTTAACTTGCTTATTTCAATAATCTATCAATTCACTATCAATAATCAATGAAAATTTAATATTTAGCTTGATAATCACTGCTTAGCAAAATTCATCATAATTAAATAGGATAAATAAATCAAATAAATTAAAAACAACCTTGATTGTCACAAATCTGCAATCAAGAACTCTATTTATCAGGCTCAATTGCTTTATTTTTGTCGCTATATCATAAACCGATAACACAATTCACAGATAAGTTTATCTCAAAATTCATTACTTATTTCAATTGATGTTTACTTTTGGAAAAATAATTCCAAAGATTTTTCTCTCGAATACTTTGTTGAATAAATTATAAACATTTCGACAATTAATTAAAATAATTAATTGATATAAAATTCTTGCAAAATGTTTTCAACAATTTTTTGCCCTATTTAAAGTAAGATTTTTAAAAATGATCCGGGAAAATCCCTGTTGCTAATTAATTTTAATTTGTTTTCATCAATTTTATTTTACAATTTAGAGATTTTTTAGCAGGAATGGCTAAAATAACATTAGTTTGCTTTAATCTAGTTAATATTTTGAATAAAAAACACTTTAGGAGCCAAGGGAGCACTTTGAGTTTCTTTTCAGTAATTTTCCAAATCGCCTTGATCCTTGCATGCTATTAAGTCAAAGATAATTTGTCTAGATTTTACTTTTTTTCCTGTCTGGTAGAAAATAGCATGCAATTTATTGATGGCTTATAATTGGTACTTACACAATTTTATTTGATAGATAATTGCGAAATTTCAATTTTGTTTGGGTTATTCTAAGACTTTCTTCCAGGAATATAAGTGTATACTTTCCTGGTTATAATCTATCTTCAACAAATAGCTAATTGATAATTTATAAGTAAACATTATAATTGATAATTTAAGATCCTTGTTAAGCTAGTGAAATTCGATATTCAAATATCTAAGAAGATTGTTTACAATTATTTAATTATTTTCTGTAAATGTCATGTAATTCAAAGTCTGAATATACATTTTTAGGCAAATATTTTTGGTTGTATTTCCCCTTCACCAGAATATGTACACGTATATTTTAATGGTAAATATGACTCTTGACAGATTTTTATCCATGTTCAGTTAGGATTTATGTAATAAAATTTTCCCGTTTTATGTTAAAATCTAATTTGAAATTAATTGGTTTTTTCGAAAAAAAAGGAAAATAACTATTTTGGATAGAAGGCCATCGTGATAGACAATGTGCAAGGTACTTCATGCTTCAATAGCCATGATAATGTTCTAATGTTTAAAAAACAATTAGGCTGTTTTGAGTAAAGTACAGAGGTACTTTTGGCCAAATGTTTCTTTGCATTCTTGTACTTAATCGATTAGCTAGCTTAAATTGCTTTTTTTCGCGTTGCCACATACCCTGCGCCTATTCTGCATGCTTTTCAAGGTTAACAAAGCTATTTAATATCGGTTTATAGTCATTTTAATACCTGGTGACTATCAGATGTTATACATTTAATTTTGCAAGAATAAAGTTTACCAAGCTAGGAATTTTAGCTGCTAGATAATAAAGAAAGAAGCAGATTTGAAAATGAAAAACGATCCGGTTCAAAATAAAAAGCTGTTGATGTTTTTATTAGAATTCTTGATGTGTTAATCACTTTTTTAATTCCTGGACTTCGTTCAGATTACGTGAATATTTTCACTTTCATATAATTTTTAAATTTCAAACCTGTCATCAATTTTCATGAAAAAACTAGTCATAAGATTTCAATTAAAATTTGTTTACATTTTAAGATACGAGGTATGGGTTCGGAAAAAATGTCGGACAAACACTTTTCAGGTGATGCAAAAAAAAACTAGTACTGTGCAGGAATAAACTGTGTCCCAAGAAACTTTACTTTTTAAACAAGAAACGCCTTTAAAAAGTTGCTGTTTCAATCTGATTTAGATAGTATATTGATGAAAATTAAGAGCACATGCATTCAGTCAGATCAATCACGATATTGTCTATTCAAGGGGGGAACTGGGAATTTTTGTGCATGCCCCTTTTTGCAACATTACTGGAAAAGCTATCAATCACTTATTAACTATCAACTTATTAAATATTATGCGCTAAAAAGTACTATTTTTCCTCAAATAAGGCAAATATAGTCCCACTTATACACACAAAGTGCGAAATATATATATATATTATATATATATCTATATATAAGTCTATATTTAATAATAAAAAAGGTATTATAAAACAGTTTTAAGCAAAAAAGTCATAAACTTCAAGGCTATAGACATAAAATTCAAAACTAAATGTAATACAAGTTCTCAAAAACACTTTCACTTTAAAACTCTCATTCACTCAATGATTGCTTTACTCTTCACAAAGTATTTGTTGAAAAGTATTTCAAAAAGTTTCTTATATTTAATAAAAACTCATTAATAGTTAAACTGTTAATTGATTAGCGATTCGTCTTTTTTTTTATGGCAAACCTTTCCTCCATATTATTATTATTCCAGTCTCTTATGGTGTGTTGCTGTTGACTGTTCTGTTCCTTTTATGTGTCTGTGCATTAGTTATAAACACCCGGTGCTTAAGGTTATTGGACTGGTGTGTGTGCAAAGTGTGTGTGTGTGTGTGTGTCTGTGTGTGCAAAGTGTGTGTGTGTGTCTGTGTGTGCAAAGTGTGTTTGATAAAAAAAGGAGCGTTTGTTTTTTTGACCTCGCAATATGATGCTGAGAATTAGGTAAAATTGATCTCTTTTACCAATCTCATTCATTAATGATCATTTTTCTTACTTTTTAAAAAAATTTCAATGTACAAACTGTACCTGACAAGTTTTAAATTTAATCCTTTTAGACGTCTGATTAATGAGTCGAACATTAAGACAATATGTCGAAAGAGGAGGAAAACTTTTTTTATAGGAATAAATGATCAAGGGGCTGTACAAGGAATTTTAGCTCTAGGCTGTTTTCTGGAGTTCCAATTGAAATGAAATTTGTACTGAATTTTAAATTTGCAAATATTTATCAAAAAAAATTATATTTATTTTATTCTATTATATGGACAGGTATTTGTCATTGCTTGTATATGTGCTTGAGCATGATCACCTCTGTTTCATAGTTCATTTAAAATAAATTATTAGTTTAAAATATTTTAAAAATTATAATTAGCAAGATGAAATTTAATTTACTACGTTGGACTTTGAAAGCCAATTTAAACCTATTCAAAAATTAATGATCTTGGCCATTGCTGTCCTTTATTAGCCGTATAAAACGTGAGATAACCTGAAAAAAGTGCGAACAACTTTTCGCGCATTGAATTAATTTTGAATTAATATTAAACGAAAAATTATTTTCTCCTTTCTTTGGGTTCTATAAAATCCTTGATTTGACTTTCATTGGGAGACTTACTCTTCATTTATCAAAAAATGTCTTTAGATTTGTTTAAAAAATTATTTTTTCCTCAAAATAGATGTGAAATCCAAAGATTTTCCACAAACAACATAATGTTTCCGGAAATTTCAGAAGAGGTCGAGTCGGAGCACCTGAACAACGGGTTGTCGCACAAAAGCGTTTCACAAAATAACATCAGAAACAATTACCACAAGTTTGTACAGCGGCGCCGGTCCACCAGCTTTATAACCAGGGTAAATAACGAATTTCTCTTTTTTTGCTGCTTATTTAATGCTATTAACATGATAATTTAACAATTAAAGTTGAAAAGAGCAGAAATTTTGCACAATTGTGCTTTAATTTTCCTTGTTCCTCTGTTGAAACAAGGACATTAGTGATTTGCTGTGCGTCTGGTCATTTTTAAACCCAATGTTCAATTTTTAAAATATTTATCGGTTTAGCTTGATAAAAAAATCAATTTAATCGATTTAATCAAGCAATTAAGCAACAAAAATGACTGAATAATGTAATTGATGAATTCCAATTATTATTTGAAATGGAAGGTTTTGGCAAGAATAAATTGCTTTATCCTGTAATTTTAAACTCTGCCCTATTCAATTTGTTCAAATACCATGGTAAATGTGCTTTTAATTCCAAGCAATCAATCAGGATTCAGGATAAATTTTTTTCCTATTGTGTAAAGAAGTTCGTTATTTAAACAGACATTCATTTATTTTGCTGTGAATTTCATTAATGCCTTTGAATTTTGCAATCAATTTAATAACACTTTCATTAGTTTAATGGAAAAGTTTTTTCAAATTACTACTATTTTTCTCCCAGAATAAACGGGGTAAAAACATTACAATTTGCTCTTAAAGATCATTTACAATTTTTTTTCAATTGTTTTCCTGTATAATTCTGGGCTGTTTAAAATTATTCTTGTTAATATTTTTACTCGATAAAAGATGGCGGGAAAGTATGCGGACATCAAAATGAATGAGGAATAGAAAAAATCATAATAAACAATACTTTCATTCAAATACCTATGGGAATACATCAAAGGTTATTTTTAGAAACTTAAGCTATTTTGCACGTTATTTCAAAGGCAAGCCTTAAAACGATTGATTTTTCAATTTAGTTTCATTTACTATCCTAATTATCCATGATTATTTATAAATTCCGATGAAAGTTTGTAATAACTTCTATTTGATTCTTTTTAAATGTCAGCATTTTCTAAAAATATTTCCTTAGTAGTTATTTAGGTACTTTATCCGATTAACTTTTATTTCTGCATAGCTAGCGAATATTGATCATGCAAAAAATTTATTTTTTATTCTTCCTTTAAATTTTTAATTGGATTTAATGTCGAGATTATGTTCTCGAGTGAAAATTCTGGGAAAGGCTTTTGGTCTGAAGAACAGCAAAGGCTTTTGAATACCAGAATCCAATAGAATATGGTTTAAAAACTCAGCGCTCAGCACATGTGTGGGCAGTGTTGACACGGGATTTATGTTTCCCTCAGTTCATTAGAATTTCATTTGCTATCAAACTCAAACGATGTTTACCCATTGTTGGCCTGGGTCTCAGTCCGTTTGGGAGTCTGCCCAACAAACCCAGGTATTAAAGAATTTGTTTCCTTTTGAACAGAATATTCTGAATTATTCTGACTTTTATATAGTTTTAAATGTTCTGAAAATTCCAGTTTCTAATGCATTATAATTAAGCCTAGATTAATTATCTAGTTATTTATTTTATTTATTTATTTTGAATTCTATGGAATGCACTTGCTGAAATTTATAACAAACCAGGGCAGGTCTGCAAAATCATGTTTACGTCGTTTCGGTATTCTTCCATTGAACTAGATTAGTTTTCCAGAATTCAATATCATTGTATATTCGATGCACCTTTGAAAAGACCAGATCCGACTTTTCCTTATTCAAATTTCTGCATGAATGAACTTGAGTATAATAGAATGAAAAACAACAATAAGATTAGGTATTATTGAAAACTAGTGGGATTTAAATGAGCTTGCAATATACGTCCTGACTTTTACTTAATCAAACATTAATATATTTCGGAATATTCTGAAAGCCTAATCATTCTAGGTTATTTTTATCAATAAGAATTTGAATTAATGCATATTTAAAAACCTGAAATATATTAAAGCAGAATCAATAAGAATAAAAATGGGCATGAGCGAGTTTATTCGAGGTTCTTTTTTTATGGAAAATAAATTGAGTTTCTATTCATATATGAATAGAATTTTTTAGTGCACAGAATATTATTCGAGGTGTGCTATTGAATTATATCGCAGATAATAAGGCTAGATAATTATTCTATCATTACATATATTTCTATAAATAATAGAGAAATTGGTTCAAAAACAATTGAATCTGATTTTCATTGAATTTATAACACACTTAATATCTGATTAAATATTGAATTAATGAAAATGTTTGCTTTGAAAACATGTTTTTACAATAAATCTCAACAATTTTACTTTTTTTTATCTATTTTTGTTTCAAAAAATCAATAGAGATTTTCTATCATGGGTTTTGTTGATCGAATTTTATAAATTAACCTTGATCAACCGGAATTATATTTTTGAACATATGAGGATCAAGAATGATTCTATAATAAACTAATTCCGGGATAGCAAGCATATTTTATTATTCTTGCCATTTTATCATGCTAAAAAATGTATTCAAAAATATTATTCGAGAATAGTTACCAATTTTTAATAAAACATTTTGCTTTAGTCTTTGCCAAAGACCTTGGTCATTGCCCTTGAATAATGAAATAATGGAAAAGTATTTTCAAGAATAACAAGAATTATAATAATTAAGAATAAAAATTTAGGTTAAAAAAGTTTAAATAATAGAGAGAGGATAATTTTTATGCGCAAACACACGACTAAGAGTGAGCACAGAATATAAATGCGATACTTTTTTTTATTACACTTACAACTAACACCAGTGCAATGTTAATGAGAAACACGCCATTATAATTCTCCTTATTATTATTATTATTATCCACACATGTGTCGTATGCGCCATTCCCCCCGCAGTCAATGGGCCTTGCAAGAACCAAAAATACATTCGTTGAAAAGTTGTTTTGTTTCGCCGAAACATTTGTCTCTCTATCGATTCGTATTGACTGATCTTCTCATTTATTCATAGCATGACTTTTATTACTGAAAAACAAGTTTTTTATTACTTATTTCTGCTTCAAAGCCATTACATTCGAACCGTTTATTATCATTATTTTCATCATTGGTTGACGATTATTATTTTGTGCAAGTTTATTTTATATTAGAGAGTAAAATAAATGGATGAAAAGTTGGGTATGAAAGTCGCCTCTTCTTTGTTATCTTTCTATTCATGTCTTTTTCAATAGTGTTTACATACTTTTCTATAAAAATGTGTGTTTTTAGTTTTGTTTAATATTGAGTGGAAAAAAACATTTTCATATATTTTTTAATAAGAAAGTCAATTATTAATTAATAATTGGATTATAATTAGTGTCATTAGGAGTTTGAAAAACAGAATATTTTTGCTAAGAATTGAAACGTTTCATTAAATGAACATTTTTTTCTTGTAAACTGTGTTTGAGTTATGAGTGGAATATAAAGTGCGATAAAAAATTTATTTCGTTGTTTTGAAAAATGATTTTATATTTCGGATATTTTTCACATTTCTCTGCCAACTGATCAAAGTAAGACATGATTTGAATATTGTTTATCTCTTAATTTAATGACTCATAGTCAGGAGACTATTGCATTAAATGAGCCGGTTATAAGCTCGTTTTTTGCATACTAAAAACTATCCTGATTATTATACGAAAAAGGATAACTTGGCTAAAGATTTTCATTAACAGAAATAGATACTTGTCATATGATTTATTTTAATTCGTTTGACAGCATCGGTTCATATAAATGAAAACAGACTGTATTTTTAGGTTGTGCTGGAAAAAAAACCTTTTTTATTTTTATTTTTATTGATTGACCCGGTTTTCAAATGACTACCAAAAAAAACTTTTATAAAAGGAAAACTTATTACTTTTTTTCATAGAAACTGTCTATTAGTGTCTGAAAAATAACACCTTTAATTTGATTTTTATTTGATTTCCAATAGGAATTTCAAATTTACATGAACTAGATAAAATTGAGGAAAACTTAAATTAAACTGAAATTGCTTTTCCGCTGACATTAATTTTAAAAATTGAATTTTTATTTCTTTTCATCTATTTATTCGAGTTTTAGGCGAAAGAAAATCTCTAATAAATTGAGAATTTATTCTTTGAAAACAGAATATACTTAGAATTTGAAGAGTCTTTTGAGTGTCGGATAAAAGGGCAGAACCAAGAATAGTATCGCTATTAAAATGGCAAGACTTATGACAAATATCTTATAGACGACACTGAATAGGGATTCTACAAAAAGCGGTGTCGGCGACATATCGTAGCCTGACGGCTGTCCTATAGATGACCTTTCCCCTTTGATTATTAACTCTGGAATGGGATCCGGTGGTCGGCACCCGAATAGCTTTGTGTTTGGAGTCAGCTCTTTGTTTGCACACTATTTGGGAAGAAAACAAAATTGTTATTGACTCACATTTTCTAATAGTGATGGGGAAGGGAGATAAATATTGGGAAAGCGCCCAACCCTATGGCTTTTAAGTCAGTTATTGCTTGGGAAAAGGCACAGAATATTGATTAATGTCTTAATTGTAATTTCAAACCGAGTTTTCAGTTTTGTTGAAATGACAGTGAAATCCAATGCTATTGTATTCGACAAAAATGATTCCGACATTTACTTTGACTTCCAGAACAGCTTTAATCCAATATTTTGAATCAACCTTTGTGATAAAGTCGGGAACAGTGTAGTCTTCAGTAGTCGGCTCAGGGTCTCCAGTCTCGAAGTCTATGAAATAGTAGTGGCGGTCCACTACCGACTCATTGACTCTGATCTGATTAATGAATAATACAATGTATTCGCGCTGTAATGTCCTCGATAATAACAAATATGCTACCGAACTGTTCCCTATTTCAGACATTTTTATTTCACCCGATCCATAATCATCAAATTTCGGTATTATTTTTGCCATCAATTTAAACAAAGTGCCCGACTTTAACTTTAGACAAGGTAAAGTTATTAGAAGGTGAGTGAGTGAGTGAGAGGGAGAGAGGTAGAAAGGGAGGCAGAGAGCCTTTACCATGATAAAATATGTATATAAGTCCCTTCCAGACATGGACCAGAATTCTATTGCGAAAGCCATATCAATGTTGGTTAGGTCAGAGCCGTACCAATCGGACAATTTCTTGTCCTCTATTTCTGTATATATTATATCATGTAAACTCTTCAGGTCATTATTAAGGCGCCAAAAGTATTCATCCTTAAATATGAAATTCTCGGGTAGACCAGGTTCATCGACAAATGACCGGACAAATCCGGTGTCGATCCGTCCGTCGGGTATTACACGGCAGATGTCTTTGTCAATTGTTCGCGATTTGTTGGCATTTTCGTCTTTTATCGAATTCACTGTCAATACTTAAATACCAAGAAGTTTAATAAAAACACATTTGAATCTTATTTTTCATACCAATTATCAGAAGTAATGACAAATTGTATGCAAGTCTTGTGTCAGACATTATTAGTTCAGAAAATTGTCTTCAAATCTATTTTTAACGATTTGTTTTGTTTTTGGGAAAAATAATGTTTGAATTGATTTGTTATGTAATTAAGTGTTGAAATCGCGTGGAATTCAAAATTATAATAAGAACACGAAATTCTTTGAATTTTTTTATTAAATTGTTTAATTATCAAGTATTGTTGATCAATGCAAATTATCTTGCCTGGTTTATCGATTTTTCATGCAAACTCTCGTTCTTTAAATTTAATTATCTATTTCATTCTTGAAATGCAGTTAAGAGAAAGTCTTTTTAAGAAAGAAAAATGAAACTCAATTAGTGTTCATGACTTATGGCGTGCTATTATGGTGTGCTATTATAGTGTGCTCTTCTAAGCATAAAACAAGGCCTAAAATTGATCTGATTTCGAGGCCAATTTGCTCTTTAATTGAAACGATAAAATTTGAAAAACAAATTTATTTAAAAGTCTTTTTGGGTTTAGAATTCATTACGAGAATTGAATTTTTCATTTCATTTATTTTGTTTTGAACTTTAGATGAAATAGTTTAAGAATTTATTCTATAAAATAAACAGAATATTCTTAGCATTTGTAAAGAGTGTATCGAATAGTATTACAACTAAGTTATTATGGCTGTTGTTATGATAACAACCTTAAAGACTGTGCAAAGAGGAGGCAAATGCATGAAAGCCATTATCTGTTGGCTATCTTTCAGTAGATTTTATTTAAGTGATAAAAAATTCTGGAATGGGATCCGGTTTTCAACACATCAATAGTTTTTTCCTGTTCTGGCCATTCATTTGAACACAATTTAGGAGAAAACAAATGATTATTGACTTGGACTTTCTTTTTAACAGTGATAGACAGAGATATGATGATTGGCTCAGGGCTACCACTTCTTAGTGTTTATTGTTTTCATAAGGTAGGGGCACATCCTATTTGTTGACTTAGTGTCTAATATTCATTTCTTTGCCAATTGACAGTTTTGCTAGAAAAACAAAGTGAAGCCCAGTCTTTAAAAGCCATATTAGGCACTCACTAATCGTAATTCCAACTGACCCTTCCCCGTATCTAAAATTAGGTCCTAAGGGACTACTCAAGGAATTCCAAGTTCCGTCAGAAACACAGTAAAGTTTAGAGTTATTGGATTCTTGGGAAAACGTTCAGACATTTCATCTGACCTCCAAACTAGCTTTAATCAAATATTCTGTGTCCATATTCTGTGTTGTGTTGAAGTTAGGAACAGCACATACTCTGGTAATCCATGAAATAGTAGTGGCGTTCCACTATTGATTCATTAATGTTTACTTGATTAATGAGTATAACAATGTGTCAATTGTATAACGAAACCGCTACTGAACTGTTCAGGATTACACTTTTATCATTAATTATACCAGTGTTTGAGCTAACTCTCAAGAATATTATGGATTTATATTTACCACTTGTTCGGCACCGCCTTCAACATCAGGCAAGGTAAAGTAAATGTTACATGAGTGAAAAGGAAGAGAGGGGAGGGGAGAGAGAGAGAGAGAGAGAGGGAGAGAGGGAGGGAGAGGGAGGGAGAGACTCTTGA
>JAQIWP010000758.1:0-20560 GCA_034695525.1 Euzetes globulus | reverse complement strand
GAGAGAGAGAGAGAGAGAGAGAGAGAGAGAGAGACCGACTGAAGTTCTACATGAAGTTCTAACGAATGTTTTCTAAATTCATTGTGTGCTTCACTTGTGATGATATCGACTAACAAAATGGGAATCCTTTAATCAGTAGGAGATCTAAGTTCAGAGTTGTTTTTATTTCGGCGAATGAAGATTTTAAATGACAAACTAATTGATCATTTAATGCGTGCGATTTCACAACTATTAAATGTTCTCATTTATTAACAAAATTTTCCCGAAATTCGACAAAATTAATCTAACAGTTTATTACCAATAAGTACTCTGTTAAACACCTGTGGTTCGGGTTCTTTCAATTTTTCTGATTACTTGTCTCACTTTTTTTCTCCCTCTAAAAGTGACTCTAATTTGTTACTGTATTTAGTTTTCTTAAATCAAAATTTTTCAAACTTAACGATTATATTCTTTTTTGTTTCTCACGAAATCGCTAAATATCCAGTCAAGTTTTTTTTTCAACTTCGAACTGGTATTGAATTTTGTTTTTGACCATTAGATTTAATCTGATATATAAATGATTTGTGAAAATTATAATTCATTACATAATTATTCTGTGCATTCGATGGAATAAAAAAAGTGAATAAAGCTATCATTCGATTGCCTATCAATTAATAAATCAGTGCTAACAAGGATTTCCCCTTTCATCTATTCAGCATGACATTTAATTCACAAGATTATTCGACCTATGAAAAATTGCTTTTAGACCACAACCACCTGAATTTTGTCACTGATTTTTTTCAATGAAAAGCAATTCTCATTCGTTATGTAAAAACAACTAATTAAAGGCAATAAGAAAAAATGATTTTCTGCTTATTTTAAAATAATGAATGAAACGAATTCATTGAATTCTTCTCCACTTATCTAAAAGATCTGATTTAAATGTTTGATAATAACTCAGATTTGAAATTATTCAAAACCAAACCCTTTAACTAAGTTTCAAAAGCGTTGCAAAAATATTTTCATTAAACAAATCGGAACATTGAAAATATTTCATTGGAGAAAATTATTACTGTTATTCATGTAATGAAAATATTGACAGCATTTGATTGAATTAAATTAAATAATTTTGAGTTGTTTCGAAACTACACTTTTTCACTTTGATCGATGATTTTGGACATTTAGAACCTGTTTTACATTCAGTGAAAATTGTTTTTCAATATTAATTAATCATTAATTTATTTTTATATGAGATTCGAGTATCAAATTTGACTTTAAGTATAACTTTAAATAAAAATTACTTAAAACTAAAAACATTAATCGATTTGTAAAAAAATGATATTTGCCTGAAATATGGAAAACTATAAGAAAAGATTTGAATACTTCTAGCACATTTATTCTACCAATGGATTTAATCTGATTTTTAATTTGAAAAAAAAAACAGAATAATATTTATTATATGTTTGCGTGAAATTCTATTGCAAAAGGAAATAATCTTTTCAGTAAACGTCAAAATTTATTCATTAAATAAAATTCAAACTTAAAAATTTCTTTCTTAAGCTCTGAATTAATTGTGAGTCCGTTTCAAATGTTTGAAAAATTGAGATAAAGAAAAGTCAAAGAAATAAATGAATCTAATTTTTTGAGTTCAACATTTGTATGAGACGTGAAAATGAAGGAATAATTTTGCAGTAATTCATATAAAGATTAACTCAATTCTCATATATATTATGCGGTTTTACGTCTAAAATAATTTGATATTCGAGTGATTATAACGAGATTAATGTATTCAAAATAGAGGCCTCCCATTAGGCTTCTAATGACCCCCAAACACACCAACAATAAAATTGAATGTTTTTACAGTCTCATTTTGATTTCATAAAACAGACCACTCTTATGATGGAAAGTACGTTTCAGGAGAGTTTAATGTTTGCTTATTTTTTAAGATAATTTTCATAAATTATAACAACATTCTTATGAAACCACTAAATGTGTAACCACTGAATCTCTAAACAGAAAGAACTTGTTATTTAATTATATAATAAATACTAGTCTTAATTATCTAATTTATGCAAATCATTAGTAGACATGATGTTAACAACATATTTATTCAACAAAATCCTAAAATAATTTGATTCTGAAGTGACCAAGAAGGCGATCACAACAAACAATTATTGTAATAGAAAAGAACTTAGGTACGAGCAACCATTGATGAACTGGGATGGACTGGGATGGACTGGGATCGCTTCGGGCTAATCAAAGATCATATAATTCAAAATTTTCATTAAATGAACAAATTTATTTTGACACTTTGATTAGGGCAAAAACATTGGGCAGCCCCAAATTGTATTCAGTTAAAATTATTATCCTTAAGTTATAGGTGCCAGATACACTCAAAATTTTCTGGAAAGTTTTCTCACTCTCTTAATTAACAGCATCTGCTGAATTGAAATTCAATTATTGATTGCGTTGATAGATATGCTCTATTTGGAAAGCGCCAGCTTGGTAATATTGAACTCTTAACAATAGAATAATAATAATTCCTTGTAATTTGTCATCTGAGCAAATCATTATCAGCTTTTTTATCTGATTTAAAACTATATCGCATTCAAACGCAACGATATAAATAGCATTTTTTATGAAAGATAAGTTCAAATTTCAATTCTTCGAGAATGAAAAATGTGAAAAATACAAATTCAAAAGAAATGTGAATTGAATTGAATTGTGTAAGTATTATAGCATCGATTTGTACTCTACGGTATTTTATTATTTTTTGTCGGTTATCTCTTTAGGTTTAATTCCATCAACTTTTTTTATTGCAAACATCTTAAGAGCGGTGTATAGAAAGCCAGGAGCACATCCATAGAATTAGAGAGCAGAACAGAGCACAGGCATAGCATGGGTGCAATGATTTATTTGATGCCATTCATCAAGAGTTTTAAAGCAACAGTTGCTCTAATGTTCTTCACACACATCAGTTATGGTAAGCTTATGCCTGTTTATGCATCAAACCTAAGTATTTTGGGCTTTTGTGGCGAAAACCTACCCGTATTTTGTTATTTCTGAAAATACAAGTTAATCACCAGTTGGTTGTGTTAAGAGACTCACTACCAACGCATACATACAGTCGCACAGTATATAGAGTTAACTTCAAACGTAATTAACAGCACTTTTGTGTAATACTGTCTATCAGTTTGTCTCTGACTTTTGATTCATATTTAACTAAATGATAGTTAGTTTTCAATTATGAGAAATGTCAGAACTGATTAACTCTCAAATTCATCATTAATTTCAATCACATTATGCTATATATTTCCCAATAAATATATTTACTAACTATTTGTTTGAAACCATTATAAATATCAGTTATAACTTATAAACTACTGGATTAAAAGAATCGAGGTCATATGTTCATTGAAATTGAGAAATTAATGAAAATTTGCTCAACTATATACAATTTGTTTGGGAAACAGACACTCTTAAGATGTGTTAATCCTTTTAATAGCAGTCCTTTAAGTTGTTTAAGACGTTCAGACTTTCCATTTGCACAAATTGTTTGCACAGAGTCCTCAATATATGGCACAGAATTAACCAAAAAGCTCTGTTTTCACTAAAATTCTTTGAATCGCATAAATTAAGTCGAGTTCATAATTATTAGACAAACGCAGAGCAATACTTGACTAACACTAAGACGAGCACAAGTGAGACATCCCTTGACTTCTCAGCTAAATCTCGATTTCCTGCAATTCTGTCTTCATTTATAAAGCAATAAATATATTGGGATTACATCCAATGTAAATGTGTGGCGTTGAGGACAGTCGTCTGATTCATTTGGTGAACTATTGGGGGCAGATGTGAGAGACAGAACAGAATCATAATTACTTAGAAATTGTGAGTTCTATTCAGACATCGAGTCATTTAGTTCTATAATTTAGATGACATCAGTTGTGAACCGTTTAACAGTCGAGTATATAATGTGTTATAACATCTTGTTTTTATACATAACGCCATACGACAGTCCAAAATCAGTGAAGATATCAATCTTTTATACTCTACTACTTGAAGATAATTTTTGTTTAAACAAACACATTTTTCTCTACTCTTTTCCACTCTATTTTCAAACCAGCTATTGATACACTGTTTTGCTCGGGTTTGGTGGCGTTTGCAGGGGCTGTAAGGGCTGTGCTTATGCATTGGTTATGTTGTGCCTCTAGAATAACAACTTCCTCAAAGTGTCTGAGGGCTCCAAACTTATACCAGAAAAGAGATTTCTCTGTAAAACTATCTGCTGTAATGAGGCACTATCAAGGTAGTTCTCATTGCAAAAATTGTATATGTTCAAAATCACATTTATTTTTAAAAAATTGCATCAAGATAGATCACGATCAAGATCATTTGATATTTGTTGATTTTGATTAAAAAACAAGTGTTATATAGTTTATAAGTTATCTTCTGTCAGAAGATTTAATTTTAATGCGCGTTTGAATGAGTGTCTGTATTGAGTTTGTCACGAATCTTGATGATACCTTGGTCACTGCAAATAGACATATACAATAATAAACTATAGTCGCCCTGAGCCTTAGTGTAAGAGTATTTTCTCATAAGAATGTTGTAATATTCGGATCTAATATATATTTTAGACTGCAATGACTGCAAACATCTTTCTCTGTCCAATGGGTGGTCTGTTTTGCGGTTAGATTTTGGGTCTCGGCCTCAATAATCGTTTGGTGTGGCGATAATATTGAGTGTAAATTACGAGAAGCAAAACTATGCAGAATCGAAGCCCAGGCTGTGCACAGGTGTGCAATTGATATATTGACCGCTTATATGTTAGACTGTTGAATGTCTATTCAAATTAATGGATCCGTCTTTAAGTACTCGGTTTCTATTGAATCAAAAGAAACATTTCTAATGAATAATGACTTTTCGCTCTTAAGATATTAATTAAATTGAGCTCAACAGCGGTCTAACCGTACTCTGTGTCAAAGCGTTTTATTTTTCTCACCTAAAAACCATAATCAATAATACAGTTCCACTCAATTACACTAATATTTTCAGTTAAATAACTTTCACAAGAATTTAATTTTTGTTTTACGTCTAAAAAGTGAGATATCATTCATCGGCGGGTTTTTTGCACTCTTGTCATAAGATATTGATTAGGAGTTCCTACAGAGAGTAGTATTTGTCTTCAATGTCTAAACTTTTGACTTATTTTTCTTAAATCTATTTTATTGTTTTTCAAATAATCAATGAATTTTTGCTTTGATTTGATGCCAATCAGATCCTTCAGTGCAAACATTGCAAAACAATTGCAAATATTTTTTCGCTCAGTTTTTTGGATGTTTTCAAAGTTGTGTTAATTCAATAGCGATTTGTTGACGCATTCTCTTGGAGTCAATCAAACAATTTATTGCATCCGATAAACAAAATTAAATAATATTTATTCCAAACAACGCATACATTTAGCAAACAATTCACTAATCAATAGACCACTAAATGTTGGCGTTTCTGATAAATCGCTGCCAAAAGAGAAATTGTTTGTATATTTATTCAGTTCTTTAACATAAACTCTTTAATTGTAACTTAAGTTAAAGCCATTTGAAGCACAAAATTCTGTATATATTGGAGAAAATATTCATTTTTTTCGGCTGCAGTTAATCCTTAAAATGTTAAGTAATTTCTTGTTTTTAAGGAAATTTCAATCAATTTATGTGAAAAATTAAATATTATTTTTGTGCACAAAATGTTTCAACAAATTATTCAAACAAACAGTTTACTGAACAGAATGAATGAAAACTTGATCGCTACAAATGGATGACTAAAAATGGTTATCCATCTAGAGTTTAAAAGATTGAATAAAGTGTGCAAATTTGTTATGAAACTAATAAAATTGTGATAAAAGCATCCGAATAAATAAATAGTCGGAATTATGATCTCATCCATTAAAATAACGTCAACTTTAATGCTGATCTGTTTTTATTCATTTAATCGAATCAATTGGTGTTGTGCTACTGCCATCGCCAGTGCCAGTGCTCTATCGCTGTATTCATTGATCAGATGCTGTGTTGCGATGTATTCCTGCTGTCTGTTTGACACTCCAAAGACAATTACCTTTAAATGAATAAGTGGTTCAGCGCTTCATTTGAACATAAAATCGTTAACCTTAACAAATCTGAACACATCTGAGCTCTCAACCGATCGCTTCACAACATAGGTTTGCGACCAGTTTTTCGAACCTCTTCTGATCGCATAAATATTCACTGCTCTGCACGACATAAGAATGCGATCTCTCTTTGACTTCAAATAAGCCGTTCAATCGTCTGAACACAGGATTCGGCATATTTTGGTTCATATCTAGAATAGCATTAAAGACAATTCAAAACTAATATTATATTTGAATTTCTTTGACTTAAAGAATGAAAATATTTTTTTATTCTTATTTTAGCTTCCAACTACAACCACCAAGGTATTCACAGCAACATTTTATTCAATAGATCAAGTGTCTGGTACTTTTCTTGGTATAAGTTTTTATTTGGCACATAGTTTATTCTCGTTCTGATTCTTTTGAACTTAACTGAAATTCTTGCATTTTTAATGATATGAATGTTGTGTTAGCTTGCTACTATATAGAATTTAAAATGTAACTACTAAAAATGCAATAACTGCTTACTATTGATGGTAAATATCTTTGTTTAAATCAATTTGTTCGGCAAACAAATGTCAGTATTATTACAGTTCACTTTCCGTCTAATGAATTCATACAGAAGATTGAAACAGTTTGCGATATTCCGATAGCGAGTGTTGTGTACAGCGGTGGGGATTCCATGTTGTCGTCAGTCAATTAGCAAAATATTTCTGTCAAAAGTCTGGTACGAAAGCCCTGTTCATTGGCTCGAATCGGACCGTAACTGACATACGAGCAAAACGAGTCAACTCTGTCTGCAATATAAGACTTAAGTGAAACGTTGTGTCAAATGTCTAATCTGTCGACTTTGATCTGAAGAGACAAATTTGTCCACATCTGACATATCAATGAGAGTAAGCCTATGAACGTGAGGTCAACTTTACTGCACAGATCAGGACCAGTATTAGACTTTGCTCTTATGCGTACCTCAAATCTATTCAAAACTTATTCCAAACTCAATAAATCTGTTTTATATTTCAGTTCTTTGACTTAGATTTTGAAAAGTTTTAAAAGTATTGAATAAATTATCAATTTTGCGAAGCTTTCCAAAAATGTTGAGATCCGTTAGTTTTTATTTTGTCAAATAGTTTCACAAAAATAGATAAATATTAGTTAACAAATAGCTTAATATTTTGAAATATGATATTCACTCTGATTGAAAGGGATTAACCCTCAAAGCATTTGCAAAATTATGAACACTTTTTTAGGATTTACTAGCAATCAATTTTCGAATCGTGTCATTGATACTTTCAAATACACTTTAAGAATCTTTTTAAGGCTTCATGGTTAATTTCATTGGTCTTATTTATCTAAATAACTATGAAAACCAAGACTTTCTAACAACACAAAAGTAAGTCATTATTTGTCACAATTATATCTCAATCAATTGGAATCACCAACAAGGTAGGTTATTGTTGAAAATTGTCATTAGAAGTCTTCAAAAGCAAAATGAAAATGAACTTTTGAACCTTATTTTTCTATTAAAAGGGTAAAATTAGATGTAAAAATGATTTCTTATTTAATAAATTATTAATAATTATTCGATTGCTGTTATGTGTGGTTCATTGCTTTAGAATATAGCTCTGGAACTACCTCTACTAGGTGTGTAGCAGGAGCAACAACAGCTGTTTTAAAATTTATTAATCGAGGTGAAACCATAGGCGTTTCTTAAACTCTTTGTACTCTTGCTTTAACATACCTAACATTGAAATTTCCATGTGTATTTATACGTACATATTTATGTCTATACTTTAGATTTTAAAGTTTAGAACAACAATTTACCTTGATTCAATCACATACAAGGGTAAATATTTTCCACTTTTGAGCCCAATAATCCTAGAGCTAACATTCTATTGTTTTACATTAGAAATTTTTAAAGGTTCTAATTCAATTTGAGATAAAAAACAACTAAATTACGAATCACAAGTTAACTTCTAATTAACTAAAGTAATGTATTTAGTATTTTCTTAGATTCTTCATTGTATTAACATTTATACAATTACAAGAATTTCAAACTTATTTTTAGAAATGTTTTCAATATTTTGCGAATGACTGCACTTCCAGTCTATTAAATGTATTTATAAAAAGAGTAATATATTTAAAGCATAAAAAATAGTCAAAAATAATCTCTGGATTAAAAAAATGTGAATTTTTGTTTGAATTCAGAGATAAATCAAATTTCAAACGTAGAGCTAAAATGAAAAATTGCAGTCATTTATAATTGACTTAAAAATCTATCAGTTCTAATAAATTGCCTTGGTACTGCCAACATTGTTCACTTTTGAACACAGTTACAAATCGTTCATTTGATGTGAATGGCTTTATAGGCAAGACTAGAATAGATTTAGAAACAGTGACCTTGATATTTCCCATGTTGGTTTCAAATTTTTTTCTAATCGATAATTTAATGTCCAAATTATATCAATTGTAAAAATTGAAGAATTTGGTAAAGAATTTAAGTATTTTTACTAAAAAATTTTAGACATTTATTTGACTCAAATGACATCTATTGTCACAAAACAGTAAATGTGTTATAACTCGACTGACATTCAGGTGTTTGACGTTTATAGCGATTAACTGTTAAAGGGATGGCAGATAACGACAACTCAGAACAAAAGCCGACTGATTCGGCCCCAGTTATTGACAAAACTGGAGACGAATTGTTTAGTTCTGACCAACAAATTGTTTGTTCAATAATTCCGGGTCTGTCGGATGATTTGCATAAAGGACAGGCCGGACGTATCGGTATTGTCGGTGGATCTGTTGAGTACACGGGTGCGCCCTATTTCGCTGCCATCTCTGCACTGAAAACGGGCGCCGACTTGTCTTATGTCTTCTGTAGTCGAGAGTCGGCGCCAATAATTAAGTCCTATTCACCGGAACTTATTGTTTACCCGAACTTGGATTCAGTCAACTCTATAGAGGAAATAACTCTATTATTACCGAAATTACACGCAGTAGTGATCGGTCCCGGACTCGGACGCAATGACCACATTCTGGCAAATGTCGGCGGAATCATAGATAGAGTCAAAGAGTTGGATATTCCTATGGTATTGGACGCCGACGCCCTTTATTTTGTGTCTAAGTGTCCGGAAATAGTGCGCGGATGTACCAAGGCTATTCTGACCCCAAATGCCGCTGAATTTGATCGCTTGTATGCAGCCGTTTATCGGTCTGAACCCAATAAAAGTGAAGACCCGAACTCAGCCCTTCAACAATTGGCACAAACTTTGGGCAATATTACAATTGTACGGAAGGGACGCGAAGATGTCATCAGTGATGGACACACTGTTGTCACCTGCAAAGAGAAGGGAAGTCCTCGAAGATGTGGAGGACAGGGAGACTTACTTTCGGGTTCAATGGGTGTATTCACCTTTTGGAGTCATAAAGCATTCTCTGCACAGCACACTTCCTCAGACCTGAGCCGACAGAAGCTGAGCCCAACTATTGTGGCCGCTTTGGGCGCCTCAATGCTGACCCGACGATGCGCTCGACTGGCGTTTGCAAAGTGTGCCAGAAGTACGACAACCACTGATCTAATCAAAGAGATTAAGACTGCCTTTACTTCTCTGTATCCCATCGATTGAGTGATCGGTTCTTCCGCCGCAAAGTTTATGCATTTCTTAAAAGATTATTAAATATGTGATTATTATTATTGATATTTTATATACAATTTGTATCTAATCTACGAAATTGTTTTAACTTTATTTTGAATAAAGTCATTAATTCATGAAATTCCTATCATTTACATTAAATCTACATTTATTTACAATTACTGAAAGATCTCTCATAAAACACCGTGGTGGATTATAGAGTATAGGTTATATAATATAACTTATATTGTATAGCGAAAGTGACTGGTTGATTATATCCACGCAATACACCAAGCAACTAGTAAAATTCCAAAAAACCATGAAAACTCAGGTAATCCACCACGGTGGTTGTCAGGTCTATTCAGTAATGTCGAAATCGATGGAAAAAATAAAATATCGTTTATTACGAAAATTAGACCAATCGGTAAAACATTGCAATTGTTTGTGAATTTCTGGAATAAATTGATTTAAAATCGACTTAATTTTGAATTAATTGTCGAAAATAATAAAATTATATTATCGGTCGTCAGAAAAGTCACCGAAAAATCTTCAATACTTTGATCCGTCGTCTCTATAATCGCCTATAAATTATTGCTTTAAATAAATATAAAAATTTAATAAAAACAAAACAATTATAATAACGTTTTTTGTGCTAATAATCATATAATATGATTCATATGTATAGTGACTGCAGAGAGTATTTGGGTTTAAAATCCAATTTCGATGACTTTTCAATAAATTAGATGAAATCAAATAATAATGGTTTCGTTAGCACTACTTCTCAGACTATGAGAACTATTGCTTAAATTGTTGATGGATTCCATACTAGAGGAAGACTCAGATCTAGGTCTGTTTGATATTGTGTTCGAGTAGTGATAGTCTTCGTCGCTGAGAACCGCGTTATTGGTTTGAGTTTCGTCATCGATGTACTGGACATAAGCCCGTCTGTTACGGCACTGGTGACACTTTTGTGACTTTCTATACCTCCTTTCTTTATCCCTTTCCTCTAATACTTTAGCCAATATGGCTGCGGACACATAGTCTGGACAACCATTTGATTCATTTTGATTTTGTCCGGTATTCGTAAGTGGAAGCGACTCTTCATTTATTCTATTAATTGAGTAAACCATAGCTGTGGGCGGGAATGTCGAAATTGGCACTCGTATGATTTTCGCTCCATTATTAGGATTAGAATTGTTGGGCATATCTATGGTTGTATTGATCGGATTACTTCGGGTTCTCCTGTGGTTCAACTGAAGACGAACCCTCTCCTGCAAGTCTGAGGGCAGCTATAAATAGAATTTATTTTAGACAATTTGTTAGTTAATGTTGCAATCGATTGACTGCAAAGACACTAAACTGTATTGAATTTATGGGAAACGAAGTTTGAAGGCTTGCATTGCAATAACTGAACCGCAATATTGCAGTCACTCTTGTATTGATCGCTCTCTTCCTCCAACTCTGCAATGGAAACCCTGGATTCGACCAATTTATTGGTCAATTCGGTGACATCTCGAGTCAGAGCAGTCTTTTCTGTTTCAAATTTGTCTGCAATTCTCAACAATTTGTCTTCTAATCCCTGATTCACTTTTTGCAGCTTTCGGTGGCCTTCCAGCAGACTATTCATCAAAATCAGATTCAATTGATTTCATTTAGAATATAAACTGTAGGTCAGGTCATGAGAGGACATACCGTTCATATTTTTCCTGCCAGAAGTGGAGACTGTCTTGCATAGCATTCATTTCTCCGTTGGGAAATCGTCGGGCGTGGAGCATGATCTGGCTCTCCATCGACATTATATGGTACTCCCGCTCAGCCAACTGTCTCTTCAAATGTTCGATCTCTCGATGCAAATGAATACTATTGTTGTTGACACAGCTTTCGCACCGACAGCCGCATTCCTGTTCACAATAGACATCAAATTCAATTATCATAAAATCTATCGATTGGTTAAAGAATTTTCAATTTTTGACAAATTTTCAATAAATTTACCGTTAATTGAGAACTTGGAGGACGAGAAAAGACAGTAATTAGACTTAAATTATTAGAAACCTGTCCCCTATCGCGGTATAACATTGGAAAGAATGGCTTTGATTTGATGTGACAAACAATAGATCAAAACAAAAAGAATAATAGAGGAAGAGGTCATAGAATAGATGACAGAATTGAGTTTACTCTGAATTCAGGGTTAAGTTCAATAACTGTTTAGAAACGGATTAAATATCAAATCATAACTTTTCTTTTTAAACAGTTTCGACTATTATTGAAGTCATGACAATCCCTTTAATTGCAAATCTGTTTTCAACGTATTTATAGCCAAAAGAAAAATGAATTAAATGGAGAAACAAATTAAATGATAGCACTGTATGTATGGTATGTCTGAGTGCACGCATTGGCCAAACATTGATCGAAAAATAGGTATAAAAAGAGCCAAAATTAGAGCATCCGATCAATTGAATGGGATGTGACTTATATCAACCCTAAGCCAAGTCTAGGCTGAGTCTGTGCGCCAAATATAACAGTTATTCAAATCATTTCGATTCATAATTTATCAGCGATTTGTCTATTTTTCAACTGCTTTTCCGATAATATATTCAAATGAATGGAAAAGTTTTGGCAAAATTACTGATAGACTGCTTCCAAAATCATAAACTTATTCATTAAATAAGTTTTATTCCAAAAATTTGTTTACATAAAGACTCAAATCCTATAAACAAATGCAAGTTCAATGAATGTCCGATCGGGTAATCGGGTCCGGACTAAGTCTGGACAACTTTTCCCACCTATTATTTCAACCTTTTCAACTGATTTTTATCAAATTTAAACAGATTCAGCTGATTTGAACTTGAATTAGACCTTTATTAAATCAGAGATGATCCTTTGATAAATTGTGAGGCCGTCAGTTAGCCCTGAACGTTCTAACATATTTAACTGGTCTATTTAATCAATGAACAATAAAATGGTATTCACTACAGACCTGACAAACATTTGGTGGCGTTTCAGACATCACTTGTTAACCACTACTGAAATGAAAAGCAAATATTTGAAAAACAAATATTAATTTAATTTATAACAAAAACATTCATAAAATGTAAAAACAAAACTTACATTTGGATGAAAAAAGTATAAAAATTTTGCAAAAATTGAAGTCTATATTAGAAACAAAAGTGATTTCTCTGTCTTTATTGAAGTGTAAAAAATGTTTATTTTCGTCGTTACAGACAATTCAAGAAAAGTTGTTTCGTATTGAGATTGAGGTCAGTCTGGAATCGAGTCAGTCGTATATCGGGACTAATGACCCAAACAGTAATACAAGTGTTTGACCACAAAAATTGTGTCGATTTTCATACAACAAATTTAGTTAACAATACAATTGGCATCTCTTAGGCATTGTTTATATGTTTGGCACTCATTTTTCAAACACTTTGTGCACTCATTTTTTCCATCAATACTTTTTATATTGATTTTTAAAAAATAGTTTAAAATTTAAATTATATTCAATTACTTCCAACTCATAACTAATTGTAGAAAAATTTTTAAAGCGTTTAATAATTTCACGTTTAAAATACAGTCAATTGAATCGCACAAAAACATTAGTGTTTTGCTTCATATGTCGTTCACTTTTGCCATCTATTGATTCAATCAGTCATCAAATTCTTTAAATTCCATTTCTTCTGCAACAATCAAATTTGTGTTACAACTTGCTCAATTATTTAATACTCTTTTCAAATCCGAAAGTAATATTTAAAAATGTATTTCGTAGTGAATTTAAAACCTTTTTTGAAAGAGATTTTTTAACGAACCAAAAATTATAAATTTCGAGGTCAAATCTATAAGAAATGTCATTCTTATTGGATCATCTTGAGTAAACATTATAAAATTCCAGTTTTAATTTACTTTCAATTGTTGAAATGTTAGTCTTGTTCATTTTTATTTTTTAGAAAGATCTGCGCAATACATTTGCCATTAAACAAGATTATTGAGTTGAGATCCGAGATTTAATCTTTAAGTAGTATATAATCTTGCTCAATAGGTCTGACAATGTTATTTCGTGAGAATATTGTATTGTTCTAAATGATTTTGAGAGCCCAAAGATATGAAAAATTCATTTCCTGTTCAATTAAATGAAGCAATTTTTTCCTCCTTAACGGCAATAATAGCTTTGAATTGAATTAAATATTTTATTGTTGGAAAGAGAATTGAATGTGAAATCCCTTTGAAATGTAGAACACGTTCCTATTGTACGATAAATTTGATTGAATAAAATAGATTTAAATAATTCAGAAAGTAATGATTCAGTGATTTTCAGCTTAGTATCAATAACCAGGACTCCTTAACCAGGAGTAAAACGATAGAGCAATTAAGAGGTTGTTGGAAATACCCTCGAAATCTGATGATCTGATAAATCGATAGACTGAATGTGTCAGTGATTTGGTTATAAGTTATAAGTGGCGATACATTAAGTTAGAAAAGAGTGACTAAACCTTTTATGTTGATATCAAACATCTAATGTTTTGATGACTTTCTTCTTTCTGATCGATACAAGTGTTGAGAGTCTGCGTTAGATTTTTTTGCCAGAAATGAGCAAATATTTCAAAGCTTTTCACTGACATTCTGTCCTAGTTATACAATCGATACTAAACATAGTTACGGATATGATTATACTCTATATTGTGTTGGACTCTATGGGTGGAGGACTTTAACATTGGAGTAATGGAACACATCCAGAGTTATACCAGAATCGCTCAAAATATCCTTTCATAGAATTCAGTTTTCTAAACGTATTCCAGTTTTTCTGATTTTCATGCGCTCTATATCTTAATTAGTGGACAGACCTGTGCTTAAAAATGATGAAATATAAAATTTGTGGCTCGTATTAACAATTATGATTCGTAGGCCTCTTCTAGTTCGCAAATCTTTAGTCATATTCATTGTATTTATAATCACTTGTATTTCCATTCACTTCAAAGGTAAGCATAATTCTTGATATTATTCCATTTATTCTGTGCTTATATTTTTCTATGATTACATTACATAAGTTTTGTTCTCTTTTCTTCCGATATGTTATCTATTTATTATTCAAATATAACTGAATTGACCAAAATCATTGCATAATATTCTCAAATTGTTTTTATTTCATTGAAATTTTGTTGATTATTTATTGAAAATTCAATATTTTTCATCAAATAAATTGAAATCCGATAATACTGAATTAGTTTCGGGATTTAAACCTGGGTTTAGTAGACTGAATAGGCTTTTCCCAAAAGGCTTTTTGTGTGGCCTATTATTGATATTATAAAATCCTTTATTGCGAAATATTCAATAAACTTTCAGACATTGTTTTCCATACATTTTTTATTTGTTTTAAGCCTGAAAAGAAATTAAAGAATTAAAGAATTATTTTTCGCATAAATCACTAAAATATATTATTCGTGTCATAAGTCAGAAAGAAATATTGTGAGACAAACTTAGCCGAGCACTGGTTTGCTTGCTGGTACAGTAAATCCATTAGTGATTAAATTTGTTCACTTAATGTAATCTAATGTAAAGTTGAGTGAATTCTCTCATTTTCCGAAAACATTTCCAGATAAATCCAGCTTTTGCATCTGTACATTTAATTTAACTTGCCTATATTTTATTCAAAAATATTCCACAAGCATAAAAACGGCTAAAAACATAAAATGAATTATTAATCCCATGAAAAATGTTATTTCTTATTAATTTTTCAATTTATATTTCGAAACGAAATCACAATATTTAGAAGGAATAAAAGCAATGTTTTCCATACATTTTAGGCCGATTTTAGGCTATTTTTTCAATGGAATTTAACTAACATCCGTACAAATGTCACAAGATAGATTTTCAAAATAAATGAACATTAACAGAATACTTGATCCAATACTCTCACCATAACTGATATTCACTAATAATATTCAAAATACAGTCTACCCTCGATTTAAGAGAATTTTTCGAATCAAATCAGTCTCTTAAAACGTGTTCTTTTTTAAATACTCGATTAACTTAACATTAGATTAGAATCTCAGTATATAAAAAACGATCAAGTTAAAATTTCTCTTAAATTAAATTAGAATCAGTGCTCCACTTTCGCGGTGGTAATATTTTCCTTAAAATCAGGGGTATAGGGGTATTTTGGTCAATATTTTGTCAATTTTAAATAAGGCCCAAAAAGCTAAAATCACCCCCAAATGAATAGACAAATTGCAAAACACAAAAAAAAAATTGGAAATTTGGTCTAAGGGATTTTTTTTAGTCTAAACCCTTGGACAACCCCGATTAGAATTAAAATATAATACAGTCGACACCCTATTGACGACCTCTGCTTGAACCCGTTTCTTATTAGATTAACTATTTTGCTGTCTTTTAATCATTTGAAGAATCCAGAATATTATTCTTAAATTGTTTCCGAAATTAATTAAAATCGAATGCAAAAAAAAACTTTAATTTTCCTTGGTCATCACTTGAATATGTTATTTGAAAAGTACAATTTTTGGATCAAGCTCAATTAGTATTTCGTGACAACTTTCTAAGCAAATAATTGAATAAATTCATAAGAGTCTGTGTGTGAATAACAACATGTGATGAGTAATAATCCTTCTGTCGATGTACTCAATGCTACGATTAGTGGTTAAACTGACGACCGACAAAGTGGTCATATATTACCGCAATTCAATGTTCAGCTCAATTAATGTAATGTTCTATTATTGAGGCTATTACAGAGATGGTCAATCAAAAAATTTTCAGGGGATGGGCATGCGGGGGTATTTTCCCAAAATCACTAGGGAGTTATTTTTTTAGAAACTAAAATCGACCGGAAACGGTCATCAGCATCCATTTTCTTTTAAAATAAGCTTATTTCCGGCCATTTTAAGGATAAACTAACTTCATTAGGCTATAATTAGGCTAATTTGCAAGTTTGAAGGGAAGTAGTTTCATTTTAACCGAATTTTAACGAAATACCCCCTATTGGCCACCTCTGGACTATTCTTATGAAATACGAATTTCAGGACAATCACAACAAAATGTGATCTCAAGCGAAGTCCAATCGCTGTCTAATGAGAATCAATTCATTAGTCGTAAACTCAGTGAACATCAAAGTAATAAATCAGCGCTCGATTTGACAAACCATAAAAATAATAACAAGAAGAAAGTTGTGGACACCGAGACACAAATCTATTCGAAGCTGACCCACAACGTGTAATTCAATTCTTATTATTTGGATAACCCTAACAGACTTTGACTTAATCCGTTGATTCTTTGTCAGACCCTCACATCAGTTGACAACGAAGAAGCCTTTAATAAATCTGCTGAAACCGAATGTGTCGACCTGTACTAACCCAGCAATCAATGAATTTCCATCGGATGTGTTCAGCCAAAAATCGCGATCGCGCGGTGCAATCATTATCCATTTATTGGTCGTCCTCTACATGTTCTACTGTTTGGCCATTGTTTGTGATCTATATTTTTTGCCGTCACTGGAAGAGTGCTGCCAAGTATTACTCATTTTCTTTTAATTCAATTTAATCAAACATACTATTCCTTTGAATGACAGCGCCTAAATTTGTCAGAGGATGTGGCAGGTCAGTCATATTTCAATTAATTTTAATTATAAAAAACCAAATTTGTGGAACAGGTGCTACCTTTATGGCTGCCGGTTCCAGTGCTCCAGAATTATTCACTGCTATATTGGGAGTATTCATAGCAAAAGGTGATGTTGGGACGGGTACTATCGTTGGCTCTGCCGTATTTAACATCCTATTCGTTATCGGCCTCTGTTCCCTTTACACCGGTATTTGTTGCTCGTTAATGTGTCTAGATCAATTATGTCTATAAATTGATAATTTGTGAAACAGTTTCTACTGAACTGAACTGGTGGCCCGTCGCAAGAGACTCATCTTATTATACATTCACAGTTCTTGTGCTGATTTTGGTCAGTATTGTCTTAATATTCTTCTACTAAATGATAACTTTTGAATAATTGAAAACAATTGAATTATCAGTTCATATATGACGGAGAAGTGACAACATTTGAATCATTCATTTTACTACTTCTTTACGGCGTTTACATTCTTATTATGAACTTTAATGTCAAAATAAGAGATTATGTTCATCACCAGTGGATCCAATACGGCAAACGTTCCGGTGATGAGTTTGAAACGTTAAAAGCAAATTCTGGAGCTGTTGTTTATCACTCTTTCAAAGGTAAGCTTGCAGTTCATCAAATTCAAAATATCAAAGGTTCAAATGCAATAACAGACTAAATATTCCATAAAATATAGATTATCTCTGGAGAATATTAACTAGAATTATTTGACTTGAACACAAAAAAGTTAACGTTTACATGATTATTAATTGGCTAAATGATAAAGATCAATAGATTAGTCTAATTTTTTGAATGATTACAATCGTCAGTTTTAGAGTAATATTAATGATAATACAAGATTTTAATGATATAAAAAGTTATTATGGTAGAATTTAATGCATAAAAGCAAATCACTTATTTTCTATTAACATATGCATAGATTTCAGTTGGCTTTCAGAATTCAATTTTGTTTTTTACATTTTTGTACCTTTTGTACATTCGAGTCTTTATTTCCTCGTAAATAATATATTGCAAGATTATTCCAGAATTTAAGTTCACAATAAATGAAAAGCTTTTGAATTATATTTTTTATATAAATCTGTTTTCATGTTTTCTGTACCAACTCTTTCAAGTTGTGTTGACTTAATCTCAATCAATGGTTATTTTTTTGTTAAAAAAAAGTCTTTCACTAGAGTTTGCTTCTAATGATATGAAAAATATTATATAAAAAAATCAATCGATGGCAAAATGAGACATTTATTTCTAGGCATTAAGTTTATTGAAAATTTTCTATAAATATTTCAATTTCAAAATATTATCAAAAAAAAGCAATTATTGGCTTACATTTTGCCATCAAATGTCAAGATATCCGCATATTTGTTTATAACAGAAATGCATATGTTAATCTAGTAAAATTTTGTTTATAAAATTTCAAGGTTATGCTTTAGAAACTAATTATTGGTGCACACAGAATCTTGGTTTGCTCTTTTGAAAGTTTAAAAAATGCTCTTAGAAATTCTAAAAGCCAGCAAAGAATTTTATTTTATTTTATTTTGTAATTAGATAGTTGCTTTTTGACACTAGAACAGCCAGGATAATTGTACGACGTGAACAGCCACTTTGGCAATAGCATTGCCAATACTGATTCAATGCTTAGATTAACTTTACTGCTTGTACTGCTTATTGCTTGCATTGAATTTGTATACAATTTGTATACAAAAGTTATGACTTGACCACTTAAATGATGTGATTAATTAAAAGTGGCTCAATTAATTACGAGTATAACTCATAAAATTAGTAACAATGGTGAGCTTTTCTAACTAGTACATTACAAAGACAAATGTGTCAAAAGAATCACAATCAAGTTTATTCAATGCAACGACAAAAATTGTAACCTGACATTTTTTCACAATAAAAAATATCTCGATTAAATACATCATTGAATAGTTTTTGCACGATAGAATTAAAATAATTTTGAATCAAAATAGAGAACATTAAAGAAATAATTTTGAAAATTTGATAGATCTCTTTTTAAAATGTTTACAGGTCTAAATTTTAGTTAAATTTTAGGACCTAGGTTAAACTTAACTTGAATGTGTATTTATATAATAATTTTTGAAATTTTAAAAATTGCTTTCCTGCCGACATTTTGGCAGATCGTGTCGTGTACAATTTTTATACTTTTATTGGGATAATTTTGGTCAAAAATATATTTCCCATGGCTATTTTAAAATACTTCTAAAGGTGTATAAAGACTGTAATATGTCATTTTTAGTTATGTATGTTGTGTCACAAATAACATATTTTGATTAATCTTTTCTAATATATTAAATAATGAATAAATGACTCTTAGAGACTGTAATCGTCAATATAACTACAATTTGACTATATAAAAAGCAAAAAATATAAAACCAAAATGAATTAAATAAATTGATTTACAGTTTATATAAATGTTCAAAACTAATTTTAACTAACCATGGGAATGATGATTAAAACCAAATTTAGTTAGAAGTATTAGATTCTATGTCTGCTTCTTAAAAATACTAATTTCAAAGAAGACAGATTATGACCTAGCATAATAAGTAAAGAATTTGTAAGTTTATTGGGGATTAGGTTTCAGGCAAATCTTTGTTTGTGTTTAACTTTTGTCAACTAAAGTCAACTAAAGTTTGTTATGTTTTTCTTAACTCATTATTATCAGTGATGGCCAAGGTTCTCTGAAGTCATGAAGTTTGTCCAAGTGATGTTGAGTCTAAAATATTTCTATACCTCAAATTGAATAAAGTTTTAAGGTTTTTTTATATAAAAATAATTATAGATGAAATCATATCAGGCTAAAATGTACTAGTTGACGGACATTTTTAAAAAATAAAAATTAGACCCTCCAATTTCAATTTCACACAATTTCACTATTTTTACAATAATAATTATAAACAATTATAGAGCTAAGCATGGTTGAACTGATAAAGCGTTATTTTCTTACCCCTTAACTAAAAATTCAACATTATACAAGCTAATTGGAATTGATACGAAAGCCAATAAATGCCACTTGTCAATGCCAATAAATTATACCTGTATTTTTAGCCCTATTTAAAAACATTTTGCATATTGATTAAGGGTAATTTGAAATTTACCTAATGCATTCTTTTAACGAAATAATTAATATTTGAAATATAATAAACATTGTATTAATTTATTCCTATT
>JAQIWP010000757.1:0-20576 GCA_034695525.1 Euzetes globulus | reverse complement strand
AGAATTTTTAAAATTTGAATTATTTATCGATTAAAGGAATAAAATGTTTCTACAATTTTGTCTGAAAGGCCTTTTCGAGCTTCAGTGGTCTTCTTCCACATTGGCTCAAACAACATTCAAGTGCACCCAAACCGACGGCTCTATACTTATCGGGACGGTCTTCGAGTCCCTTAATTGGAAATGAAGACGAAAACGATAGCGAAGATGACGAAGATCTGGAGATACCCTTACCAAACACTTCACAAATGCCTCACTCTAACTTGTACAATTTTATGAACGATTGGGTCAAAACTAATAGCCCTTCTGCTTCGTTGACAAACAATTTGCCAAATGTATCGCAAGCGATGGCCACCACATCAGCACTCCTCAACTTTTCTCATTCAAACAGTAATATGTCTCCAATGAACTCAAAGGCATTATAATTGAAGAATATATTAACCATTTTTCAGATCCATTAACATAAAACTTTTATAACTTTCAGATCGATTTTATTGACAGTCAATGTCTTAAGAGAAGAAACTCCGGCGAAGAAATGACAGCAGAAATGGCAAAACGATTGAAATTAAATAATAATAACATTAAATTATCTCGTGATGAACCGGTGCCGTCCGGGTATGTAATCCAAGTTATAATTGTCTTATATTATGTTAATAGAGATGACATCAGAGTTATTAACTTTAATCACACATTTATTTATCTTTTTCCAAATCATTGAAACGAAATTTTGATTAATTCTATTATTTTTCAATTTGAAAGGTATTTGAGATATCGTTTCAACGAAGACTGTGGTTATGTTCACTGTGGATATCGTGAACATCAGACACATTTTCATTGCATGAGAAAAGTAAGTCTTAATTATTAGAACTCCAACTCTGGGAACTCGTAATTCAGATGAAAAATTTATTTGCAATTAATATCATTGAAATTCATTAATGCTTTTGAGAAGAGATAATAAGTTAAATGTTTTGCTGTTAGGACTGCGGCTATTCGTTCTGCGATAAGACTCGGTTCGTTCAGCACACGGGTCAGTCCACTATTGCCTTCCATAAGCACTTATAATTGAATCAAATATTTATACGAACAGCACGTCATGAAAGACTCGATACCCTAATGGGAGGCGATTTCCATCAGTTCCGAAGTAATGTTAGCTGTGGTCGCGCTGACTGTCTGTACGCCAATACAATGGCTTCGATGGCAAACAAGGCTTCGCACTTCCATTGCATAAAATGCGAGTTCGTTTGCACCGACACTAACAAAGTGGTGGCCCATCGCAGACATCACGCAAAGATGGATAACATAACTGCTGCCGGATTCGAGAAATATACGCCCACTCAGGACTGCAGGAATGATAACTGCAACTACAACCAGAAGCAGACCCATTATCACTGCCTTAAGTGTCATTACTCAGTACTGGGTCTGTCACAAATGTCATCCCATAAATACAAACACTCAGAATAACGGAATGTCTATGAATTGAATACTTAATTTATATGAAAGTACATCATTAGTGCCTTTTCATCGATATTTTTATCATTTGTACAATAATTCAACGCAATTACAAGCATTCAAACAAACATATGAACCGGTGTTGTCTTATATACCAAATTGAAAATAATTTAAAAATTTATTCTTAAATATAATACCGATATATCTATAGCCGAGTGCCTCAAACGCCTCCAATAGAAGCTATTGAATGAACTGTAATATCTAATGCCTTAATAGACCATACATTCCCCTCCATTATTGAAAGTATAGAATATTCATAATTAGTATTGTATTACACCTCATAACAAATCGACATAACTTGTGATTAAAGCATTATTTCGTATTTTCATTACCAGTGATATCTAGTTTTCTTAACACTATATTCAAAATACATAATAAGGTTTCGGGGAATAAAAAAAATTCAAAATAACATTATATAAAGTTGTTTCAAATAATTGTAAAACAAATATTCTTATCGTCAAAATCCAAGATTTTTGCGTTTGAATAGTTTTGTTTGATTTTTCACAAAAATGATATGCATTTCACGAAATCGATGATTAATTTGAATCTAGATTTTTCTTTTAGATTTTTAGTGAAAATCTTTTGACTTATTTATAATAATTTATATTTTAAAATAACTGCAAATTAAATCATTTGGTATTATTGTATTGAATTTTGATAATGTCTTTCGACAATCAAAATGTTTTTGAATTATTCTATTATATAATCGATTTATATTTATATCATTATTTCAATTAATTTAAAAGAAAACCGATTCAAAATCACAAAAGGATTATAAAGAACTTTAAACATTTCTGAATAAAAGATCTGAAAATTGTTTTCAATCACTATTTGAACAATTGATTCAATTTTATGCAAAAAACAAAAATATTTTTAAACGTATCGAACATTTATCAAAAAAAGGTTATAGAAACCCAATTAATTTAATTTAGTTTTTTGAATTGATGCCTACCTTTAAACATAATATCTATTGTTATATATATATATCAACAAATGGAAGTAAATAATTGATTTTAATAGATTGTATTCGTATATATATATATATAATAGTAATAATGCATTCATTCATAAATCATAATTCATATGAATTGACTTCAACCGGATATTTGTTGATCTATCGAAACAATCTTTTTTAACGAATTCATCAAATATTGTGCTAACGATTAAACCATTTTCAAAGACAATTCGCTTCTATTTTGGCGATTATTCTGTTTTTATGTATAGATTTTATATATACATAGAATACTAATAAAAATTAGAATGAAAACAATAATCGCTCGGAATTGCACTCAAATGACTATTTGCTGGAAAACCAGGCAAATAGAACAAGAACTAAGACCAGTCCGATGCCCACCATTACAGCTATCATTTTCATGTTCTTCCACCAAAACTTGGACTTGAGAGCCCCGGCCTGTTTCTCAAACATTTCTGCGCCCTCTTTCAGAGCATCAGCCCTTTCGTCGAGTTGAGAAATCATGGCATCCCTTTCGAGAACTTTTTCTACATTGACTCTCATTATTTCTGTGACTTCGTCGACCTGTGCCTGTGTTTGTTGCATACGTCTGGATGAAGCTTGTAACTGAGGATTAGGTTGTGGTCCTTTATCTTGACCCGCAGCGCCACCAGTACCTGCCTCGCCGCCATCCGATGGTTTCCCTTTTCCTGACCTTTTTTAAGAGAAAAGGAGATCAATGAAATGCTATTCTGTGCTAATGCTTGGCACAGACTAAATCATTTGGACTCACATTATATGTTTGGATGAGCTTGACTCACAACTAAATTGAAGGCAAAATTAAATATCGGAACAATTTTAACAATTCGTTGTTTAGTTAACACAGTATTTATCAAACATACAACAAATCACTGCACAAAACCACACGAATACCGAACATATTCATCAAAACTGAATGATTTATCAGAGTTGACGCAGCCGTCCAACGCCTCCGTCACTCCATTTCCACTCATTTTATCGATCGGTTCTCTGCACCACTTTTACTCCATTCTCTCTATCACTACTTTGCCCCTTAAATAATACTTCGGCGCAAAGCTATTTTTACATTTCTCACAACTCTCACAATATCCTTCCAATAAACCAAGAAATCAAAACATTTGTCTAAATATGGGCTCAGTTTAGACTTTAGTCATTTGAGTTATTTATTTTTATTGGTCTTTTCAACTCAATTCTGGTGACAATTATATCATGTTCCTTTTTATTCATCTCATTCAATTGAATATAAGAAACAATCTCTTAAGAAGATATACAAAAGCTTTAGAGATATGAAACAGTAATTTGATAAACATCACCTAGCTAATACAGAAAAGTAGTCTTTTATGTACTATTAACTGGCCTTTTGAGGCTAATAAGCTTTTATTGATAAATAATTAATTTAGAGAACTGCAAACATCACAAAGAGACTGATAAAGTACTGACATTTTTGTACAAATGACTGATATGGGTTGACATTTATTCAGTGTCCTTTAAATGGGATTTTCATTCAGTTATTGTCAGATACCCTATAAAATAGTGATTGTCAAACAAATTACCAGTGATTCCAAAGTTTTCTAATAGTTTTCTTTTAAACCTCTCCATTAGTGGAACGCAAATGATTTGACACTTAAATACATCATACAAATGATATCATTGAGACATTTAATAAAATTAACTTAAAAGTTGAGTGAATTTATTGCTTGTCGTAAAAAAGTCGCTTAAAAGTAAGAGTATGTTTGTTTGAAAACTTGGCACTAATCTAGGCAAATTACAATTTGAAAAAAGGCACAAATTTATTAGAAGTTTTTAACTTTGATTTAACATTTAGTGATAATAGAGTTCAGCACTGAATACTTGTTCACATTTGAGGCTTCCTTTCTTCAATTGTTGACAGATAGACGATAAGAGTGACATCTGATGTGATTACAACTCTTGGGATCCAATGAACAAACAAAACAAAAATAAGACGTTTAGTTGAATTGAAATTAATAATCGATTTTTGACAGATTTTCAAAGTCGTGTTTCACTTATTTGCTTACATATCAAGTAATTGGAAGAACTTGTCTGAAAATGTCGTCCTATATTCAGGTGGCAGAGGAAGAGGGGGACGAACCGATTGAGATTCCCTGTGAAGACGATTCAACCAATTCTATGTATGACTTAAACCATTCTTCCATTTATCTAATGATTTGAATATCAATAGATTGCTGTCAACTCTGACCTCTCTATTCCCGGGTGCGAGTGGTCTCAAATACCGGAACTCAGAGACCGGAACCATAAGAGGCATTCGACTGATTGAGGGCCGACTGCAGCCGCCCGAACAGGGATGGAGAACCACTTCTGTCTATTACTGTGCTTTCCCTAAAGGTATGAAATCCGAAGACTTTTCCATATTTTAAGCACTCGTTTAATAAAAACGACAGAAAATAAGCGTAAAATCGAAGACCAAAGCGAAACATCGATGGCTAAAACCAAACGCATAGAATCAAAGAGTCAGCAGAAGTGCTCAGATCTGATAGTATTAGGCCTTCCCTGGAAAACGACCGAATCTGAGTTAAGAGAGTATTTCGAGCAATATGGGGAAATAGTGTTGGCTCAGGTCAAGAAGGACTCCAAGAGTGGACTCTCCAAAGGATTCGGTTTCATTCGTTTCAACGATTATGAGATCCAAATGAGAGTAATAGCGAAGCGGCACTGCATTGACGGGCGATGGTGTGATGTCCGCATTCCCATCAGCAAAGAAGGCGGAGGTTTTGACTATAAGACATCTGAATTCAACCGGAAAATCTTCGTCGGCCGACTCACTGAAGACCTGTCCACAGACGACTTGAGAGACTACTTTTCAAAATATGGCGAAATCTGTGACGTTTTCATTCCAAAGCCGTTCCGGGCCTTTGCTTTCGTCACGTTTTACGACACAGAAATCGCACAAACACTTTGTGGTGAAGACCATATAATAAAGGGTGTGTCCGTTCACGTAAGTAATGCCGTTCCGAAAGTTGATCTGAACGTTCCGGGAGGTTATAGTGGAAAGAGTGGTCCGCACGGAAGGTATAGTCACTCGACTGCCGGTATGAATGGATCTCATGTTTCGATGAATGCAATCAATAGCACCCGACTTAACGACGGGTTCGGAGTTCACCAAAACTATCACTATTCGACTTATGACACGAGACGCGCGCCCGCAGGCCATCGACAGTCCAATCCCTATATCAATAATAATAATCCCTTTGATAGGTTCGGTCCTACCTCTAGTGGAGCGGTTGGCAATGCACCGGCCGCTCACCAACAAATTTGGAGCGGAGCCTTAGGTTCTCACGTGACTCAGCGGAACCAAACAAATGATTTGCCGAACTTGACTTCTTTGGGCAGTAGTTTAGGAATTGGTTCCGGCATTAGCTCTAACCAAGTGTCCAATTATAGTCTGAATAGCCTGGCAATGAACCCGCAGGCTGCCGCTCTTCAATTAGCAGCTGCTATCGCCAATCAGGCGGGTATTGCCCTCTTTGGTCAGTCTGCTCAGAACCAACCGGTTGGCAACAGTGGTGTTGACAGCGGTCAGCCACCCAGTATTGGTTGGCCAACCGGTAGCGGTTCTGGCGTCCAAAGTGGCGATGATGTAAAACAAGGCCTTTTGAGTGGCGCACAAAATGACAAGTCTTATGATAAGTCTTATGTGGCGGTCAATGCCTCGTCAACCGCTCCCTTGACTTCACCTTAAATCAAATCTCTTGAATTGGTCTTAATTTTCAAATCTTTTATCATTTTTGTGAATCTTATGAAACAAATGTATGTTTGGAATCATTTAACTCTGTTTTGTGTATTGAATACAAATGGATGTGTGAATAAAATGTGTGAATGCATTCCAAGAGTCAATTGTCTTCTAATCAATAAATTGCTTGAAGTGTGGGGTATGTGTCCGAACAGATGCGCGAATGGATGGGTATGTGATGGGCTGTGCCTGTAATGAATGCCATTAAGTGAGTCATTCTTTCCTTTTTAACTTTCTTTCATTTCCTTGATTTTCAAATTTAGATTAATTTCATCACAACTATAATCCGATAGCTCTTTGGCTTTGTTTTAATTAGAACCTGATTTGACTTCTGGTCATCGCCCAGTCCACCAGAGTGCTCACACAACCATCAAGATGATGACAAAACGGCTAATGGCGGACAACACTCTACGATACCTTCAAAAGTGCTCAGACAACAGCAATGGTTCGAAATGACAAGTATCCAACTCATACCGATTAAAATGACCCTTTACTATTTCCTTAGGTTGTTTTCCTATACAAACTGTTTATAAGAGCAGTCTATTGTCACATATCAAATGTTACAATCAAATATCTAAAGGATAAACATTTAAATCAAATGGATTTTAAAATTATATGAAGAATTTTGACCAAAATTGTTGTCGATTTTAAGGCAATTACGACATTTGTCAAAATATTGCTAATTTATGTTCAAGTTATTCATCAATTGATTATATTTTGATTAAAGTACTTAATAATTGCTTTTATTTTGTTTAATTTTGTAGTAACCACTATTGGGGTGTCCTTAACCTTTCCTATGGTTAACTCTGATTAAATTCAGAGTTGTCCTGAAGAGCACAGTACTACCACTCTGTTGAGTTAGGCCACTATCGAATATACTTTGTGAGTCTGACCCCCTTTCTCTTGAAGTTACCATTATTTTTAGTCAATTTTAAATATCAAGATAAATGATTGAAATGAATGACCGATTGTGATGATCGGTGGGTAAAACACTTTACTGCCAGTGCTATCAAAATAAAAAAATATTGAAATCAAAGACTTTATAGTTCTTGAATATTACAAAAATGGTTGATATCATTCATATTTATGACAAACATTAATAAATATATTAATAATTAATTGGTTTGAATAGAAGTGAGGAATGACTCGATTATTTGATTGCTTCAAAAATGTCAGTTAAAGGTAAATGTTTTAATCGGTTTTGTCGGCAGATTTGGTGACCTTTTCTGGTCCCAAATGTTTGTCTTCGGTGTACGCGATGTAAACGAAACAAAACAGTATTATATGGACGACAATAACGGAACTGATGGCCGAATAGACGTTCGCCGACTGTTTGTTGATCCACATTTCCAACACATTCCTCGATATGAAGTACGCAAAGATTGGAAGCGTTATCATTGCAATGCTATAAATAATGAGGTTGGTCACCGCACTCCTCCCCATTTCTACTAATTATTTAATTCAATTCAATTCAATTTAATAAACTGTTAACCCAGCAAGAAGAGCAGAAATGTTTGAGCATAACAAGTTTGACTTTTATACACAATTCAACCTCAAATATAAATGCTTTCAGACATCAAAAGGTATTGATTTGTCTCTGATTTAAAAAACTCATTCAATTTGAAATGTTTGGCCCATCAAATAAATACAGTATAATCTCAGTATAAACAACACTAATTATCCCTTAAATATTAACAAGTTTAGTCTACTCTCATCCAATAATAAGAATGCATATCATGACAATTTTAAAATCTTAGAAGATCATTGTGAAAATAGCCGTTTTGGGGATCCTAGAAAATGACATTAACATCGAGTTAATAAAAATAAAGTGAAACTTATGTTTGAGATTATAGTGTAAGAAGTGGTGTAATGATTGTTATGAGTTTGCGCTGTATTTATAGCTTTAAAATGTTGAAAGAGTTGTGACTTAAACCACATTTAGAATAAATATTAACGAAACAGAGAATAAGTTGTAATTTGAATCTGATTTCAAAGTTCAGTTCAAATATTTCCAAGAATATGGACGAAGAAAGTCTAAGACATAACGTTATAATGATTTTGTTGGACATTCTGTTGACTTCTGAACAGCCATTAACTGTGAAGGAGTTGGTCAGCAAATTAGGACATTATAGCGATTACACCACTTTTAGCAAAGGCTTGCGAAGAATCACTGGACGCGGAGTCGACGGACTTCCCGTTAGTCTCTATTGTGGTCACAAATATTTGATCCCTTTTTGATTACCTATTCTTTTATTTAAAGGGTATTTTGATCTTTTTATGGCAATACCCGTCCCTTTTCACTGTAAAAGCCGGAAAAGTATGGATCACTTCCACTAACGATATCATCGATGAAGACAAACAATTATCAGATCAGACGAGTATTGTTGTCGATTTTTATGAGTTCCAGTTGCGAAGACTCGGCGCTTATTCTGTACCAATCAGTCGGGTCTATGAAATGCAATCCCAGGCCTCCAAATATGTCAAACAAATTAGTGGTAAATCTGTCGACCAATTGATTGATTTCCTTAAATCGCATTCCGAAGTCTTCACAATTACTTCCGATGAATGTGTAGTTCTTTGCGAACACTTGAAAAGGGCGACCATTAATGGACACAAAATCACTCGAATCGACGCTCCCATAGAATTGGACGAAAAGGTCTACAAAAACACCCGAATAATTGTCAACACATATCACGGCCGTCAAATAATTGACCACATTTTCCAGTCTACAAATGTGGTTACCGTTGACTTGGAAGGCGTTAACTTAGGATCTGTCAGGGGTTCCATAACTCTGGTTCAGTTGGCGTTCCTTCCAAAGCATCTGATGAATGAACAGAATAGCAATGGTTTGACTTGTGGCGGCTCAACCAGTAGTGGCAGCGCTAGTAGTTCTGGGTTTCGAGTCTATCCTCAGATCTATTTGTTCGACGTTTGGTCGAACCCTAATTTAGTCGACTTATGTCTGAAACGATTACTCGAATCGAATAGAATTAAGAAAGTATTTCATGGCTGTGAAGATGACAGCTATGCTCTGCACCGGGACTTCGGTGTTGTCCTCAATAACTTTATTGACACTCAGGCCGCGCATACAGTGATTACCACTATCTCTAATGATAGTCAATGTTGTGATAATTTACGAATTAATGGACAACAAACTGAAGCCATTGGTCTGAACGGTCTGTTCGAACTCTACGGCGGCTTTGGTTGCAACCCATTGAAGGCTGTGGTTAAGAAACGTTACGTCGGGAACAGTCATTACTGGTGTTATCGTCCGCTGACCGAAGAGATGATATATTATGCGGCATATGATGTCTACGTCTTATTAGGCATTTATATCAAAATGTCTTCTTTTATATCCAAAATCGATTCGCAAAATCAAAAGCTTTTGGAAGAACTGAATAGAAAATCGGCTTTCGGTCGGATTTATGCTGAAAGGGACAGATATCCAGAACATAGACCAAACTTTTATCAAAACAAAAGGAGACAACCTTTCCATCAGAGGAAGCAAACAAACTCTAATAATAATAACAACAATAAAAATAATAGTAATTTCAATAATAAGAGTAAAACCTTTCGTTAAGTTTCGCCAAATATTTGAAGAAAACGACATTTAAATAAATTTTTTAACTCTAAAGAAATTCCTTTTTCTACTCAAAAATTATTATATTTTCTTCGATTTCTTTAATATAAATATTTATTTATTTTAAATCCAACGTTTTATTACTAATTGTATAAAGATGATTATATGAATTCTATTTATTACTTAAAATATATAATATTTGTCGAAATTTATTTACAAAATGATTCTTCTGAATAAATAGTCATATAATTTGAGTTGCGATTAAATTAAGCTTTGATTTACTTCGAAAATCTTTCAAATTATATGATCTTTTATAGAAATAATCATTATTTTCATGTATTGTATGAAATGTTTGTTGAAATCGAAAAAACTTATATATAAATAATTGAAATAATTATTCATTTTTGATGCTTTTGTCTGAGAGTTGATTATTATTAATGATTTGTGTCCGACAACAGTATTCGATGTGTTTGAGAGTGCCTTCAGTCAAGTGATTTGATTGGCTTTTGAAGGGTTTCATTAAATAGGTTCGGATGAAAAAGTTGACGAATAACATCAAAAATAAATAGTAAAGCACTAAACCAGTGGTGACCACCGATACTGACAGATCGCATGGAAGACCATTAATTTTGAAATAAAAGGCCCGGATATTTATGTAGAATCCAAATATCATTTGCAATATTTGCGATAAAGTTATTACTTTCGGAATCATTGGATTAATGGGAACTCTGAGTGCTTTCAATGCATAGTAAGAATACATAATGGAATGGATGAGGAAATTCATATTAACCATCCAGCGAGCAGTAGCCGGGATGTCTGCGTACACATACCAACTGTAACATAGAGTAAGACAGTGGTGGATCCAGTGCAGTTTTATCAACTTTTGTTTACGAAATATTATGAAAAAAGTGTCGCCCAATTCGACCACTTTTGATATGACGAAAAGCCAGTACCAGAACACAAGTCGAATGTCCTGTCAATCATAATAGTATTTACTCAAAATATATTTTCAATTCCTTGTCAAACATTTGTAGCCAACATCAGTGGCAAAGCCTTTTATCAACGATAAACTATTATCATTTTCATCAACATTATTTTGTTGATCAACTTCATCTATTTATAAAGGATCCTTAAGGTAAGGAAAGTTTATAAGGAAAAGGACTAGCTCAAAATCATTTGCCTGATGAAAATTTCTGTAAAATTTCCTCTAATCGGTTAAAAGTGCATCTCAATTAAAAATGCAAAAAATGACCCTCTTCTTCGACCTTCTTCGGGAATCTTTAAACTTAATATAAACCAGGGTTAGCGACTTTCGAGAGTTTTCAAAAACATGGCGGACGAAAATGGCGATCAAAAGCGGTCATTTTCTTAAATAAGTTTATTTTCGGTAATGTTTAAGCATTAATTATTTTAATTATGCCATGATTAAGCAATTATTTAAGTTTCAAGGCTAAATTTCTTAAAATAAAAAACAAAATGACCGATTTTTGACCTCCATTACTGAAAAATGGCCGCCGAATATTTTTCAAGAGGGGTACCTTCAGCGCTCCGTAGGCTAGGGTGGTTTCCAGATTTTCGAAGACACAAATTTTAGTCTGACCCTGATATAAATGATATTGTTGCAATTCTTATTTATCTTTAAGCAGCCAATTATCAAACACTAAACCTTTTTCTAATCGAGAAAATTGACTTGTTATGGCAATAATTAGGTGATTTAGAACAAAAAAGATCTAATATTTAAACTCCTGCCCTCATTCCATCAATTTATGAGAAAGAATATCATATTTAAAATATTTAAACAATTAATTATTTGAAAAAAACTGTTATAATATTTCTAATCAATCTTTAAAATTTTAAAAGACCAAACTAATATGCAATGATTTTAATGGTCTATAAGGTTCAATTGGTTTAAATCTATCACAATTATTTCCATTACAATTAAAGATGAATTTTACAAGAGACCTTGTCTAACTATTCTTTTAAAAGGGTTTGCATTTTTTAATTAAGTGAATGATATAATAGGTTTAAGTCTTATATGAATCGAGACTTTTGAAAATTATTTCAAATTAAAAAATAAAACAAAAATAGCCAGGTTATATATATATATATATACAGTATATTGAGGTGTATTTCATTCATGTAATCTTAGCTCATATTATTTATTTGCTAAATGAGTTCAGTTACTGAAAAGGTAACAATTTTGTGGATTAACAAGAAGAGTGCCTTTGGTTTTGGATCCAGATTTAGCTCATTTAAGTTGAATTTGTTCGATATCTAAATCTTTTTCAATAGTTTGCTATTAAAATAAATCTCTGCTTCAGAACAAAAATCAGATTAAAATAATAGCAGAGCTGTTAAGGGCATAAACAAGAAATAATTAGCTAATGAACAAGTTAACGAATAAGCAAGTGACATTCTCAAGATTGATGGGCAACAGATAAGTCTATAGTTATATCTTATTAAAGGAATTATTGTCTGGAATTTGTGACTTGAAATGATATGAAAAATATCAGACCTCATAATAACACGATTCACAAAACGAGGCGTAAATGCCTTTTGTGGCCAAAATGTGGATAAATTCGGGCAAACATTTGATTGTTCCACAAATTGAGAAAACGGCTAATCCTGTACTCCAAAGGGCTAATGGAAATCGTAAATTAAAGCCACTTTCTTTCGATTTCATCCAATTCTGAAGCACATGAACTAATATGATATATACAAGACTTATGTATATGGAGTAATGCCAGTTATCTCTGAGCCATTCTTGTTTATCTTCATGTGTGCCACGAAATCGTTCCTCAAAGTCGAAAGCGAATGGAAAACCAGAAAATCGCTTCCAATTGGTAGACCATTGTTTTGGTCCGACTCTTGTGATAATATGATAGTTGTTATAACGCGAATCATTAAATAACATCTTTGAATAATATAATTGAAGTTTGAATCGAAAAGTTATCCAAATGCACAAAATGAGTCCACATATCACTACAGTTCAACGTTTATTCAAATCATAAACTCATACAAAATATTAGAAAAATTTTAAACTTTTTAAAACGATTTTTTTAAGAGAATGTTTTTGTAGTGAATATTAAGAATCAAAATATTTAGACGATTTGTTCGTTAGATTTCAAATGAAAGTAAATCTATGTTTTTGGGTCTCAACAAATGGGTGAACGAATCAATTATTAGAAAAGCACTGTTTTTCTGCACATATTTATCATTAATGCTTTTTATACGGCTATTCATTCGCATCATTACATATAAACTAAGTTAACGTCAAATTACTTTTAAACTACTCCTCTGGCGTTGCTTTAAAAAAATGTTTGATTTCCATCTCTGTTTCTAACCTTATTTTAGGTCAAGACTTGGAGCGCATAAACAGTCGAAGTCATGAGTGCTTTCCTCAGATCAAACATTTGAGAGATTAGTTGACAAAACATTTCATTAATATTTAGACCGATTTTCAATCCTATAAACCAATGGTTCAAATCAATTAAAAGACTGAGACTTCAATTCAAAAGTAATTTATAAATAATGAGAGCGAATGCGTGCGAAAGGCTTTCCCTATATTTTAAACGGTAATTAAGTTAAAGTCAAAGAGCAAAGGCTTCACAATTACACCAAACTTTGTCTCAAATAACCAAACAATTGTCAGAAATATAAAATAATTTATTTTTTCTTTCTATCGACTGTACATTTGGGACAAAACCACTTCCCTTTAGGTTTGATCGTTAGTCCAACACATCCGAAATGAAACCATTCGATGGGCTGTCAATAAATATATTAATTGAATGCAATACACAGCTATGGAAAGGAATGCATACACAGTCCAGATTATCGCATCCAATCATCTCTCCATAGGAGACCTGATGGCACAGGCAATATGTCGGCTCATCTGAACAACAATTCAATAGTTAGACTTATATTAATAACTATAGTAATAATCAAATACTTGGATCGACAGCCATATCGAGGCCGAGATCTGAATTGGTCATAAGGGCTGGTAATGCAGCGCTGGCTAAATTGTTGGTGGCCACTGTGGTCTCAGTTTTTATGTCCTGCTTCTTCCTAACCTTTCCTTCTGTTTCGCCTTTGATTACATTTTTGGGGTTAAAAGGAGTGGATTTGGATTTGTCGCTTCGTCTGCCTTTTTTCTTGACCTCTTCGGGAGCACTGAGTTCTGTAGTGTTGGCGCTGATGTGCTTTTCTTTAAAGTCATTATCGAATTTAGTCAACTCAGTGTCCAAACGGCGGATGTGTTTGTCGACCATTTCGTAGGTCTGCATCGCTAACTGGACCTTATCATCGCTCAAGACTTTTGCCTTTTCGAACATATCATGGATTTGATTGAAGCGATCATTTTTGTCAACTGACGACAATTCGTTTACAGATATTATGTACTCTTTGGCCGATTTGTCGATTTTAGAAACCAGTTCTAAAGAGTAGACATTTGTAAGCATTGACATCAAATTGAGTTTCATTCAGAAAATTATAATTATTTCCTATTTTGCAAAACAGGAAATTCAAGTCTAAAAATTTGAAGCGTTTCTCAAAATATCTTTGACTTAATTTTCGAAATGAGGCGATCTTTCGATGGCTTTTGAATTACTTTCACTCACATTAATCTACTTTCTGTTATATAAATGACTCTAAAAATATAAACCATTTATCGCTTATTTATAGAATAATTTATTCAACATTCCATTCGAGTCATGCCATTGGCTTCGCTTTAGTGAAAGTCTAATCAAATTATTATACAAATCATAGTCAACAGCCACTGTTCACTGAATATTGTGAACAATATCCCCTATCAATTATAGCCGACTAATAAATATAATCCCCAAATACAGTTCCAGGGCCATTTTCTCATAAAAGTTAGACATGGCACTAAAATAGGCCATTTATTCCTTATTTTAATCAACCTTGCATATTATCACTGGAAATGGACTTATTTAAGAAAATGCAATTTTTCCCTGGTCAGTTCCTTCAACTATATTACTCTACCTTAGACTCCCATAAAACCCATTTTTTGGCCGTCCTTGCACTAAAACATTGACTGCATTCAAGATTACCTAGCTAATGATAATAATTTTAAACCTGCTGGTGTTGTTTGCTAAATAATTAAGAGAGTGAGATATGTTGGAAGGACCCCGAATGATTGATACGGTATTCCTCTGGAAAACAATAACATGCAATGTGTGTATTGAGGAAGAAGTGGCGAAGAAGTGGCGAAGAAGTGAATACATGCCCTCAGCCTTTGAGTCCAAGTCTCGCATTAATGTGAAGTTTCTCTGAAGATCTGTCGGAAGTGTTTCCAAACCTTTTCAAGAGATAAACATTTAGTAAATTATATTCAAATTATTGCCATTACTATCGAGAAAGTGCTCCAAATAAGGGACAGCCATTTGAATGGTGTTTAATTGATTAAATCAAATTAGAAATTGTTGTAATAATTGTAATAATAGTAATAATTATGAATTTATTTATTGAAAAAAGAAAACAATTTTTTTAGGATTTGAATACAAAGCATTTCACATAAATTACGTCACTTTTTGAAGTTCAAAAAACAGACCATCAACTTATCCATCAACTTATCCATCAACTTATCCATCAACTTATCCATCAACTGATCCATGTCTGACCGCTGTGGTCAAAGATATGATCATTTAGTAAATCATACAAACATTAACCTGAGGCAGGCCAAAATATTAATTATTTTCAACTATTCTTTTATCGATTTAACAATAAATCAAAAAGCTTTCTAGAATTGGAAGCTGAAAATGCCTGGAAAAAGGGAAAACTTGTTTAGTACATTTTGAAATTTAATTGTGTTAAAATCTATTGGATTAATTGTTAAACTTTTGATTATTATGTTTATGTTAGTGAGCGGGTAGTGGACGGGTGGCGGGGAGTGCGCATATTTGTGACCGTTTATGACAATAGAAAGGAATAAGAGATTCCTTCGTCAGATAAATCGATAAAACAGATCGAAGAGTGGGAAGAGTGGGAAGTGTGCAAAGCAAGAGAGAAAGAGCACATAATTTTGACGGCAACTGAGCCGCCAGTAGTAGACTGTAGACTGTTTTACACAATTATTTTGTAGATTTAGTTGACTATCAATAGATAACACAATATTTTAGATTAAACTCTTTGCACATAACTGTGTGTCAATTGTCCGCCACATTCCCGAACATATCTATTAGAAGAGTGTCCAGCATTTAGTTTGAAATAGCAATCCTTGCTAACTGGACTCTACTATCAAAATTACAATTGGCAATAAAATATGTCCATAATTGTATTGGTAAATGTTATCTTGAATGAGCCGATAGCAAGTAGTTGGAGTGGTGGACACCGACCCTAAGCTGAGCAACACTTTAGGTGAGTCTATTGGAAAGTCTATTAATGGTGTAATTGTGTGAACGCCTGACAAATTCCACTCTCATTGTATTACATTAAATGATTGGCATCTTTGCCTTTCCTCACTTTCCTCATCCAAACTAAATTATTTTTGGGAATATTTATTCGATTTTGATTTGTATTTGAAATTGAAGTCATTTAGCAGACAATAAACACTCTTTTAATGAGTCTCTCTTCAGTTAATGGTTGAGAGCAATTCAATCGACAAATTATTGCACCTAAAATGCCAGCAAATGTAGACCAACAAAAACCCAATGATTTCAAAACTAATTTCATGACAATAGTGGGAAAATTGATTCGCACTAAAGAACCCGATCTTTTAGGAGAAGATCAGACACACAAACTTCAAGTACGTATCACAAACTTAATTGAATTTCCGTTTCATTAGTTGCAAGGCTTTCATTTTTATTAAAACATTTTCCTCTTCTTTTCTAAATAATAATAAAGAGATGTTTGAAAACTCGAGACCTCGTTTCGCTTGGGGTCGGAAGTTGTGTAGGAACAGGCATGTATCTAGGTAAGTAAACATCTTCATACACTTTTGTACACATTTTTTGGGGACCACAAACTGATTTTATTTGTCAATATATGAATTCAATCGAATTAGATATTATGCAAGGGTGCATTTATAGTGTCTTGAAAATAAACAATATCATATTTGATCACAGTTTGTCTTTCTGAAAATATCTGGGGGCTATTTTCCATTTGCTATAAAAAAGTAACTTTAAGCCCATGACATAAATTATATCCAACTGACCAAAGAATTTGTGCTTATTATTATTATTATTATTATTATACTAGAGTTTTATTTTTGCGACAAATCATTAGTTGTTCACTAAAAATACAGCATGTAGCAATTAATGAATTGCTCTTATTATTTATAAGAAGCTCAAAACTGTTTTTAGTTATTCCTTCGTTCCTTGTTTTTATCCTTAAAATACCTACTATATTTCTAATTGAAAAGCTTAACTTTTTAAATTTTTGTAAAAAAATCAATAAATTATTAATTAATTAGAAGCATGAGATTTTTAAAATTAATTTTGATTATTTTAATGGCTCAAGTAATATTTTGCATTGACTCGCCTTTGATCTGTTCTTGAAATCTTCTTTATGTAGGTTTTATTTAATATAAACTCCTAAACTTGTCTCAGAAAATAAAGAATTTAATTAATTGTTTTATGTGTAAAACTATTCGTTGACGATAAAAAGTAGTTTAGTTAAGAAAATTATTCTCCCTTCCTCACTTCCTCACTTCCTCCCTTCCTCTGGGATTCCTATTTAAAATTTTATAAATATTAAATAATACATAAAAAATATTTGTGCATAATGGGATTCCCGTGTAAAAGTTTGTATTCTTATTGTTTAATACGGGAATCCCATGGCGTGGAAATTTCTATACTCTAAAAATCCAGATTTTCGGCCATTTTGTTGGCCATTTTCGATAGTTTTACCTATTAAACTGTATTTAATTTAACATGATTTAAGAACAAAATGGTCGCTTCCGGTGGTATTTCCGGCTGCCATCTTGAGAAAATACCTGCCCCTTAGGCCTCGGACCTTGGTCACACCTTCATAAAATCTGGTGATTAGACTCCCCTTTCTGGAAAGAAACCACTTTCTCGTACACATTAGTGAATATAGTTGATTATACTAAAAACCAGAGATAACCTAGGAATATTTTCAGAATACCTGAACTATTTGTTCATGATTGATCACAGATTAAACAATAAGCCACTAATAGTGTGAAGCTATAGTCTTAAAAAGCATTTACAGAAACATATTTTCCGACCTATGTTAAATGATATAGCTAAATTCACGTTTGTTTATTTTCACAATCACACTGATTTCAGAAAACAACAATCGAAATATCAACTTGTATTTTCACAAATTAGTTGATGCCTCAAATTTATGATCAAAATTCAGTGTAAAATTATTGACATTTTTTACTATTCATATATTTATATATTTTGTGAAATTATCTTACTTTCACAATTTTAGTGTTCAGTTGAAACTAATTATTCAATTCGATAAAAAGTTATAAGCTCATATAAAGCATTATTTTGATTTAATCTTATGAAATGACATTGTCGATTTTCACATTCTATAATTCACATAGCTTAAAGTCCGGTCCCAATGTTTCTGTATCTTTTATTACGAATTTTGTCGAATTTGTTTGAATTTGCAAGTTATATTAAACAATTTTGTTATATGTGATCTTTTGTGGCACTGGACTATAGTTGCGGGAATGGTCGCCCGAAACGTTGCTGGACCTGCAGTTGTGTTTTCTTTCACGATCGCTGCCATCGCAAGTCTTTTTTCTGGTAAATTCAAATTTATTTTTAAGAATTCTTTTAAGAATAAAAATATTATTTATTATTTTTTTGACTAAGGTGTTTGCTATGCAGAGTTCGGTGTAAGGGTTCCGCACACCACCGGTAAGACTGCATTTAACCTACTAACTTTATGAATTCTAAATGCTGAATTCACTATATTTTGCTTTAAAATATTCATGATTTTTTTAATCAAAGGCTCAGCATATATGTACAGTTATGTAACGGTTGGAGAGTTCATCGCTTTCGTAATCGGTTGGAATATGTGAGTCCTCATTACTATATGTAGACTCAATCCCAGCACATCTCCTTTAAATGAAAAAACCTACCAAGCTCCAAAATTATAACCTCCATTGATCTTTCTAAAGTCCTAAGAATCTTCTAAATTGTTGAATATTTTTAGTAATTTAGTCCAAAAACTGTAGGGAAAGGCTAAGATTACGCAGCCATTAGCCTTGAGTAGCCTTATATACGATTTTACTAATTTTTGAAATTTCGTGCGATTATAATGGGGTAGTATGTCGACATATAAGTCAATGGGGCTATATGCAAATCAATTTTATGCTTATAATTTATTACCCAATAACGAAATTGGAGACTGCGTGAATGTGTGCATGGTCAATAAAAGTATTTAAAGAGACTTTAGTAATATTCAGAGTATTGAGAATAATTACAAACGTGTATTCAATACAAATACCCCTTTGTGAGGGTTCAGAGATATAAAGTTTAAGGATAACTGATTTTCATACTATGTATACATTCTCATTTTTGGCTCCACATATTAGCTTCCAGGGGTTACACAAGAAAACTTATTATAACCATTTGGCTTTAATTTGTCAATTGACTATTTTTGTCAAATCATTTGTCTGATCCCAACATCATAAAAAAATTAAACACGGCCATTTGTTAGTTTCTTATTCTATTGCATTTCCTATTTTAGAATTTCATTTCTATTATTAGCACAAAAAAGTAATGTCTTGATAAATTCGAATTAAATTGATATAATTATCCCTTCAAATCTTATTTGGATATATTCTAAAAGTTTGTTCACTGCTTTGGTTTTGTTAGGGTCCTGGAATATTTAATAGGAACAGCAGCCGGGTCTGCGGCCATTTCTGCATGCATTGATTCTCTTTATGGCGGATCAATTCATCACTCTATGAAGCAAACATTTGGAACTTTTGTAGGACATGTACCCGATCTGATGGCTGCCATAATCACTATATTAATGACAATATTATTAGCGACTGGCGTTAAAAAGTCTCTTATGGTTAATAATGTACTAAATTTAATAAATTTGAGCGTTTGGGTAATCATCGTTTGCTCGTCGCTATTCTATATTGATTTTGATAACTGGAGTGAGCATGGTGGTTTTGCGCCTAAAGGTTGGACTGGCATGTTGGATGGCGCGGCCACTTGTTTCTATGCTTTCATCGGCTTCGATATAATTGCAACGACAGGAGAAGAGGCTGAAAACCCTCAGCGCTCTATTCCGACGGCAATCATTACAAGTCTGGTCATTGCACTGACAGCCTATACAACATCCGGTCAGCCATTTAAATATTTTATCCATAATTTTTTCAATTGAAATACTTTTTTTGACAAAACTCTGTTTCCAATTATATAATTTCTTTTTGATTTTCTATGAAGCAAAAATTGATAAAGCATTTGCTAGATCAAATCAATGCTAGGAGTAGAGGTGTTTAAATGCTCCATCAATCTTTACTTTATAACACGGGTCCGCCAATGTCCGAGATCCAAGGGAAATTTAAGGGAAGGGTAGAATAGCGCATTTTTTATCGAAATTCAGAGGATATAAAGCAGAGGTGGCCAATAGGGGGCAAATGGCGACCGGAAAATCCACCATTTCGTACTTTATTTGAAGGAATTAAGCCTTTAAACTTGTAGAATAGCCTCATTAATAATGAGTCATTATAGCCTAATTAGCTTAATGCTAATTTAAGCTTAAAAACACCGGAAATAAGC
>JAQIWP010000756.1:0-20577 GCA_034695525.1 Euzetes globulus | reverse complement strand
CTTCCTCAGCACAAGAGGTTCTGAAACTGGGAGTCTCTCACAGAACCTTTTGTGCTGAGGAAGAGCGACAGTTGGTCCTCGAAAACAAATTTGTTACACAATTTAATAATAAGTAATCCTATGCTAAGTCTATGGGGAGAAATTCCATGTTAATTCTATGGGGAGAAATATTGGCTCGGATAGTTTAGAATAGTTTAGGATAGCATAGGATAGCATAGGATTTCATAGGATTGCATAGGATATTTGTGTGTTATAATAACAACCATTTGTCACATAAAAAAGCGTCTAATTATTCCCTCCCCTGTAAAAAAAATGGAAAATTATAATAGAATAGGTTGATTTCTTATCTGATATCTTAAGCTTTTATGTGCCTAAACATGGACTCCTTTACTTTATCAGAGATGGCCAATCAAAATTTTTTCAGGAGGTATGCCGAAAGAATTTTGTCAAAAGTGCTGGTAGGGGTAGGGGAGGTTTAATTAGCGGACGAAAATAGCACCGGACACGGCCATTTTCTTCGAATTTTCTTCCGATTTTAAGAAAAAAATTAGCCTAATTATGCTATAATAAGGCTATTCTGCAAGCTTAAAGGCTAAATTCCTTAAAATAAATAACAAAATGGCGGATTTTTGGCAGCCATTTGTTAAATGTCTGATTTTTGTACGACATTACCAAAAAATTTTAAAGTTTACCACAAATAACAACCTTAATTGTGGCTTAATTATGCTAGTTTATGCTTTAAATTACCAGAAATAAGCTTGAATAAGAGCAAAATGGCAAAAATGGGGGTTTCAGGTCACCAATTTTAAAATACCCCTATATCCTCCTAAGTTTTGACTGAAAAATGAGTCCACTCCCTATATTCCCCTAGGGTTACGGACCTCGTACATCCCTGTTAAAGGCTGGCCTACGCTCTCAATTGTTGACTTAAGGGGTTTATAATATTATAAATTATAATAGGTAGTTTCGTATTAAAGTAAAAATAAGAAGTTTATAAGTAAGAATTCAATTGAAACTTGGAAGATGTCTTGAACAAATATTTTTAAAAAATCAAAACTTATCCTGAGATTGTTGGTCATCATTAAGTTTTTAATGATGAAACCCCGAATAATTTGAAGTTTAAGTGAGAGACCAAGACTTGCAATGGCTGGATAAGTTTTCCATTCTTCCACAAAAAAAGAGATAGGAAAGAGGGGCACAAAAATATATGGTATATATATCGTAACGTTATTTAAAACTATAAAAACACATTTCATGTGCTTTCAATGGGAGCTTCAAAAATATGAGGCAATCATTCAATTGAATTACAATTTTTAGTTTCAAATTTTATCATTAAATGAATTAATTTATATAAATATCAATTTAAAAATGTTTAGACTCACAAAAAATCTCAAGTAATACAAAAATATACTTTTGTCACAAATTTAAAGAATCATTTTTCAGATCAATTTCCCGACTGAAACGATTTGATTGCAATCGGAGGACCTATTCATCCTTGTCTTCGGCAGCGCTTCCCGTTAATAATGGTCTTAAAAAAGGCGACCATTTGCATGGATATGAAGTGGAAGCGGTCGAAGACATTCCAGAACTTTGTTTGACTACATATTTATTGAAACATCAGAAGAGCGGTTCACAACATTTGCATCTCTACAGAGAAGATAATAATAATCTTTTTGGAGTATCCCTGAGAACCACTCCAAATGACAGCACAGGAGTGGCCCATATTCTTGAACATTTGGCTCTGTGTGGGTCAGACCGTTATCCGGTTCGGGACCCGTTCATGAAAATGTTGAACCGGTCTTTGGCCACATTTATGAACGCCATGACGTTTCCGGACCACACTTTCTACCCGTTCAGCACTCAGAACAATAAAGATTTTTACAATTTGTTGAGTATTTATTTGGACGCCGTCTTCTTCCCTCGACTCCGACAAATCGACTTCCGACAGGAGGGCTGGCGTTTAGAGCACCAGACTGTTGACGACCCCAACTCTCAAATTGTCTTCAAAGGTGTTGTCTTTAACGAAATGAAAGGAGTTTTTGTGAGTTTTTATTTCCACATTAATTGCCAACATTTATCAATTTTTATCATTTTACAGTCGAGTCCTTCTTCGATATACTCCCGAAGTTTACTAAATCACATTTTTCCGTCCAATACATATGCCTTCGAGTCGGGTGGAGATCCACTCTCTATACCGGACCTTAGTTACGAGGGTCTCAGACAATTCCATTCTAAGCACTACCATCCCAGTAATGCCAGGTTTGCATTGATATAAGCAAATGACTGAAGATTGAGATCTAAATCATTGTCCGAAAGGTTCATCACTTACGGAAACTTTCCGCTCGAATCACATTTGTCTTTCATTAATGACTATGTTTTGAGTCGATTCACTCTAAATGAAGACTTCAAGAAATCGACTCAAGTTATTCCTCAGACAAAATGGTCAAAACCAGTGAAAAAGTCAGTTGAATGCCAACCCGACCCTATGGCACCCTTTCCTGACAAACAGACTACAGTCAGTGTCACTTATATGATGGAGGATATAACCAATACTCACGAGTGTTTCACACTTGCAATCCTCTGCTCACTTTTGATGGACGGTCCCAATGCGCCTTTATATCAAGCCCTAATCGACTCCGGGCTCGGCTCAGACTTCAGCCCTAATAGTGGTTATACTAATTATACAAAACAGTCATTCTTTTCCATTGGATTGCAAGGGATCGGCAAAAATCAGGTGAATTTAGTGCTTAAAGCGATTGAAGTTGCGCTCAATAATGCCATCAGTGATGGCTTTCCTAATGAAAGGATTGAAGCCATTCTCCATAGAGTAGAGCTCAGCACAAAACGACAAACAAATAATTATGGATTGAGTTTAGCCATCAATTTGAATCCGTTATGGACACAAGAGGCCAACCCTATTGACGGTCTTCGAGTGAATGAGCATGTTAACACTTTCAGAGAACAACTCAAACAAAATCCGAATATTTTGAAACAAAAAATTAAAGAATATTTTGTGTCAAACACTCACCGATTGATATTAGAAATGAATCCGTCGGACGATTACGAAACTAATCTGAAAACAATAGAAGAAAACCTATTGAAAGAAAAACTATTAAAACTTAAGAAAGAAGACTTCAAATTGATTTATGAAAACGGATTAGAATTAGAAAAAGTCCAAAAAAATACCGAAGACTTGTCTGTTTTGCCGACACTTAGTGTCAGAGACGATATTTCGCGTCAATTTAACCCGACCAATATCGAAAGCACACGAATTAGAGAGGTTGCCATCCAATGGAGCGCTCAGCCTACCAATGGCATTACTCACTTCAGTGCGATTCTTAAACCTAAAGAGTTGCCCAGAGATTTGGTGCCATACCTTCCATTATTTAGTCAAGTTATGACCAAATTAGGCGCCGGCAATATGGATCGCAAACAATTGGATCAGGAAATCAATCTTAGAACGGGTGGACTCGATGTCTCAGTGCATGTGTCAGACCATCCCTCACATTTCGATTTGTATGAAAAGGGACTCATTATATCTTCCTATTGTTTGGAACGAAATATTGAAAAAATGTTTAAATTATGGACCGATTTATTCACTGGAATTCGATTCGGTGACGATTTGGACTATTTATTACAACTTATAAGAATGTGCTCATCAGAGTTGGCAATGAGTCTTCCCCACTATGGCCACAAGTATGCCATCAATCGTTCTTCAGCTTCTTTGGGTGGCGCTTCAAAATTCAGAGAAATGACAAGTGGTTTGTCTTCTGTATCGCACTTCCGATCGATGGCTGCTTTGGATAACTGCCGACTCATTGCTCTTAAACTTCAAACCATTGCTTCGCTTTTATTGAATGCGGATTCAATGAGATGTGCTATCAATGCGGAGGCGCCCACTATTAGACCTACTCTTCAAATTGTTGACCGATTCATAGAATCTATCAATAAATTGGATTCAAACAATTCAATTCGAAGTGAAGAATCTTCAGGTGAAGGCATTCCAGCCATTGAGTCCACTCTTAACGAACATAATGTGTTTCCGTTCGGTAACAACTATTTGGGAAAGTCTGTGTTCTGTGCGCCGTTCACTCATTTGGATTATCCTAAGCTCAAAATTGCTTCCAAATTAGTGTCCGCCAAATATCTTCACAGAGAAATCAGAGAAAAGGGAGGGGCTTATGGTGGAGGCGCTACACTCAATAGTGGCGGAGTTTATAGCTATTATTCATATCGCGATCCGCACATCAATCAAACTATTGAGGCTTTCAACGGGTCAGCCGAATGGCTGTCCAATCAAAGCAATTATAGTGATCAAGAAGTGGATGAGGCAAAGCTATCTGTATTCCAAGAGGTGGATCACCCGATAATGCCGAGTGAACAGGGAATAGAACTATTCGTGACGGCAATCACTGATCAAATGAAACACGAGTACAGAATGCGTTTATTAGACGTTACAAAAACAGATATCGAAGAAGTGGCAAAACGGTAAACATTTTATCAAATACTTGTTTTATCCTTTAAATCATATATTCAATAGCTATTTATTGGAGGCAACTCTTCATTCGGGTGCTGTACTGATTGGTCCGCGTTCTGATCAGACTATGACTGACCCAAAATGGCTCATAAACGAAGAACGACCGAAAGATTGAGCTCTGATTACAATAATTGAGTGAATTATTGTAATATTGCTTTATTAGAGTCACAATCGATATGTGAATGAATGCATAGAATACTGTTATAACTTAAGAATTATTGAATTGAAAATTGAAGCGTTAATAGCATTAAAAGAGTTCCGTTTGACTGCCATATGGTTTAGTTTAACAAAAAAAAGGTAAAACACTTAATACTATAATAGATAACATATTTATACAAATATATTAATAATAAATTTGACATTTCATTCACTAAAATCTATCCGAAGATTCATATGAGTCGATAACGAGATTGCTATCAAACTGATTATGTAATTTTTTATAAGAAAAAGAGAATAAAATTAAAGCATTTTTTTGCGCGAATAACTGCAAAAATCAGTATTTTATGTGAACGTAAGTCCGGCCTCTTTGTATGTGTTGTATATTTTTTCGATTGAGTTCACATAAGCGGCTGTTCTCAAGTCGAGTCCCAAATTGTATTTCATGGCAGTCCTCATTATTTGCTGCAAAGTTCAAAGAAATCAATTAATAAAAGGATTGAGTTAATGGTGTAATGAGGAGTACCCGCGCCGACCGTTCCATTGTGTAATCGAGACCTGAGTGGACGATATCTTTTTCGGAAGCACCGGATATTTTCTTTTGGAACGACTCGCTCGGGACAATAGGAATGCGTCCGCCGGCTTTGCCGAACCGTCTTTCAAGAGATTCCTGGACACTCTCTGAAGGGAAGAAATCAAGAGAGGATGTGATTGGCCTCAAGTCATACCTAATAAGTGATAATTGGAATCCCTTTCGTATTTGAATAGAAGGCGACCATAACTGACGTGATTTAGATTCTTAAGCCATTCGAAATAGGAAACAGTGACTCCGCCCGCGTTTATGTACAGATCGGGAATAATCAGAATATTGCGGTCAATTAGGATTTTGTCTGCGGCCGGAGTGGTTGGACCGTTAGCCGCCTCTGCGATTATCTGATATTTGCTCAAATATATGATTAGTGTCTGAAAAGTGTCATTCTTCTGGACATTACTTTGCACTGAAGTTTTTCCGCATTGTCTTTAGTAATCACTTTCTCAGTGGCCGCCGGGACCAGAATATCGCACTTCTCAAACAGAAGGCTTTCACCGGTATAGGCCTCGGCATTAGGAAAGCCTACAATTGTCCCGTTATTCATCTTCCAGTCCTCCAACTCTTTTGGGTCGATTCCATTCTGATTGATAATACTTCCATCCCTTTCCATAATTCCAATACAACGAGCGCCGGCTCTGTTCAAATATCGCATGGAGTGAAGGCCAACATTACCAAAGCCTTGAATTATGAAAGACTTTCCGCCCCATCCGGGAGTGTTGCCAACCATTGACATATAGGAGGCCTCGTTTATAAAGTTGTCGATTCCGTGGAAAACACCCTTCAATTGAAACAGACGTTAATCGAAATTTTTCTTAACTTTTATCTAATCTTTTCATAAAACAGATCCTTAGCTATCATTTGAGTTAAGATTATTCCATATAAACGACAAACAAATGTTAGGCTTAACTTCTAATTGAAATCTATTATCTTATCGGAAGACAACAAAATTGACAAAAAATATAAAAACAAGACCTACTCTTCCGGTGGCAGAGATTCTGCCGTGAATTCCGCCCTGATTTATAGGTTTGCCTGTAATGCAGGCGTGAGAGTTCAGGTCTGTGTGGCCGATGGTCTGGGCGTAAGTGTCCGCAATCCAACTCATCTCTCGTTCACCGGTTCCCATATCGGGTGCCGGAACGTCAATACCGGGTCCTAAGAATCCTTTTTTAGACAATTGAAGGGTAAAACTGCGGGTAATCTTCTCCAACTCGTGATCACTGAATTCTCGGGGACTGATCTTTAGTCCAGCCTTTGCACCGCCAAACGGAACGTCAACGACAGCGCACTTGAATGTCATTAGAGCGGACAGGGCTTTCACTTCGTCCAAACAGACATCAGTACTGAATCTAATACCTTAAACGACAAATACATTTGAGTAAAGAGTTGAGTGGTTTATAGACAAGTGTACCCCCTTTGCAGGGAAGCCTATGATGACTGTGCTGTGCTCTCCATCCGTTGATCATAACATACTCTCCGTTGTCTCTCTTGAGTGGAAAGGCCACTTCCAGGACAGCATGACAGGGACCTAATATGGAGAGATATCCGCGAACTTTCTTGCGTTTCTCTTCTGGGGTCAATTTGCCCTTAAATTCTTCGACCAGTTTGTCCTCAACCACTTGCCATCCCTTGTGGTAGAAGTACTCAACCATATGAAAGAATGACGGGTCAGACGAGTCCTCCACATATCTAATGTTTTCGGGAATTTCATGTGGTGTACTCAACGACGAGTACAGTCGGTGTCCACTCAACTGTTTGGCCAATATGTCCAGTGTTTCGTCGAAAAGTCGACTATTTGTGAAACACTTATTAGCCGTCAATAGCTTTGACACCGAATTACTGGCATTTCGTAACATTTTGTGGTTTTTGATCGTTATTTTAATACTTAAATAATTATTTATTGCAAACAATTCAAAGGAATTAAGTATTTAATGACCAGAAATCGAGTTCAACGAGAATTGAAACAAAATTATCGAATCATTTCTAATGTGAATAAAATAATCAATTAATTGATATAATAATTGATATCAACTGACATGCGGTGAAAAACATCTGATCCTTCGATTTTCTGCTCACGACTTACGTTACTCTCACTCTCTTTTATTGCCCACTAATACCACTAATACTGCATCTAATTCTCCATCAATTTTCTTCCTATTGAAGATTCCTTTTGAAAACAAGTTTTCATATAACGATAAGAGCATCTTGTTGGAATTGAAAATTAGTTTAAATAAATTAATAGGGACCTGGTGGTGAGAGGTGTGAAGTGAAAACACAAATAATTAGAGTCTAATTATTAGATTATTGGAAAAGCTGTAAAAGTTATGACAATTGTCTTATAAAATCTCTAATTCTTATAACTTCAGATGTTTTATTAAATTCAGACATTTTCAGACATTAAAAATGTTCACTTTATTTAGCAATTTATTTAATTCGAAAATTGGTTTAAAATTGGAAAAAGTAAATAAATGAGGATAAGCTAAATATTAGAGTGGGCGGTTAAGTCATACAATCATAGATATCCTAGAAAAATTTAGGAAAACCCCTAGCCATTTATACTACTATGAGCGGTATGAGCTTGTTCCTCCCTGAACACAATAAATATTTGAAAGCTAAGATATGATATCTGAAAGAATTCTGAATTTATTGTCTATATATTTTTAATGTTTAACAAAAGTTGTGCTTTCTCCAAGAACTTTAAATATTTTAATCGTTATCTTAGAAGGAAAAGAAATTAAACGATCAACAAAGAATACAAGTTGTATATAAGCAATTTATTTGAGATAGTTGTCATGAATCCCTTCCTCTAATATAGGGTAACAGAATATTATGGAATTTGTTGCTAAGACATAGCCATAAAATGACAATAAAATCTAATGCTTTTCTCTGAATTTGAAGGGATTTTCCAAAATATAGGAAATTCTGTTCTTTGAAATAGTGATAAAAGTAGAGATTTCCTCTTTTTTACCCAAAATTATTCGAATTATTAGAATTTCATGAATTGTTTCAAATAAACAATAATTGCATTCTATCTCCAATTGAATCTTCTTTTTGATTAATAATATTTTAAAAATTAGATTTCAAACTTCAGTTTCACAAAAAAGTAAAGAACTGTGAGTGAACATGCACTTTTCCAATTTACTCATATTATAAAAAATTTAAGACTGGTTACTTTAAACATTTTATAGAATTTTTGTATGGAAACAAATGCTCAAATATTTATTTAGAGATTGTCATATATATCAGGGGTAGCCAAGGTCCGAGAACTAAGGAAGGGGTATAAGGGGTGGTAAAATAGCGGATTTTTTCTCAAACCTCAGAGGGGGTTATAAAGGGAAGGTATTTTTCAAAAATAGCGACCGGAAAGACTGCCAGAAACCGCTATTTTGTTCCTTATCCTGTCTAAATCCAGTTAAATTAATCTTAATTTATTTTAAATTTCTTTAAATTCAGTTTAATTGATAAAATTACCAAAAATGGCTAATAAAATGGCAGAAAATCGGGAAAAACCCTGGCCCGCGCCCGAAGCCATTCCAAAACTGACCCCCTTATTGAAAGAGGTCGGTTTCTTTGCGTTTTCTCTTACAATTTTTTTAAACCTCAGGGGTTATTTTGTTAAAATCTCGACCTCAGGGAGCACACATACCCTCCCCTATAGGCTATAGCTAACCCTGATATATAAATACATTACATATCAGAGTGACACCAAACATTTATAACATATTCTAAACTTTGTCAATTATCGTGTATTGGCTACGAGTTACACAAACAGATTAATGACAATTTGCTAAAATTCCCACTGGGCTTTTGTATATTAGTACATTAGAAAGCACCCAGCCCAATGATTGTTATATCTCTTCATTTGATGGCAATACTGGTATCTTTTGATGAATTATAGATTCTATGATAAATGTTCATCTATTTGTTGAAACATATGTTGAGCAAATTCCAAATTGATCAAGTTTGATTATTGATGATTATAAATCAAGGATTAATTATTGATGGGAAGAAAAGAATGCGTTAATTATCAGAACATATTAGTTATGATTTCACATGATCTTGGATAATTTATCTTTTAGATCCTTTGATCGTTTATTTGTCACGTTCCAGTGAAAGTCTATTTGATATAACATTCCTAATCACCCGATCCCCTGAGTATAGGTTCAGTTCATTGAGTCTAACAATTGTTGAATTAAATAATGTTATTATTTGCGATGAATTGCAAATCAAATATTAATAACTAGCTCATTCAATTTATGTTTAATCGAATAAATTAAGTTTATCTTATTTTCTCGCTTTTAATTTGAAAATTATTTCCTTTAATATCAAACAAAATGTGGAATAAATTTAAAAATCAATTTAATTCTAATAAGAGACTGAGTGAGTAAATTGAAAAAAAAGTCTAATATTTTAATAAATTATAATATATTTATCGATTGGTTTGAATGTTCTTCCTTTCGATTAAGAATAACTGCATTTTATTGTAAAACTGATTAAATTTTATTAGGCTTTTCACAACCAGTTTAGGGATACAATAGAAACGGGTTTCGAGTAAAATATGTCAAAAATTAAGTTAAATTTAGAAAACATTTTTGATTTAATAAAACAGCAAAAAAAGTGGTCTTTCATTGAGTCAATCGGTGTGTAATTGATTTGAAATTTTAATCAAAAGGAGGCTTAAATTCGAACAATGAGTCGAATCGATGGAAAAGTAGTTTAGAAGTGAAAATAGAATTAAATGTATTGAATATATTTGAAAGTAATTTGATGTCAAGACACCATTCAATCACATCATTCAATAAAACTAATAATAAATTATAAATAATTAATATTAATATTAGAAAAATGTTCCTTCTTATGACTAGTCTGTTGTGAACAATAAAATTGAAAAACAGATAAAACCAAGACTAGTTTCCAAAATGATTAGAATGACTGTAAAAAACAATTGGATTAAACTTAAACTTGTAGTCGGATTCGAGCGAAATGGTTGAGGTATGCGTTCAGATGAGGCGATCGATACTTCAGTGGAACGTCAACATAGATTCCCTTTGAGATGAGAAGAGATAGACTCTGATCAGTGACATCCCTGCAGTCACCGACTATTAGATGAGACAATATATTGCAATATTCGCCGACTTTTCTGTTCAGACAAAACAAAAATAAAGAATTGAAACATTAAATGGATTTGACATTTGATAGACAGTTAGGCGCAGACCTAATGCCATAGTCAGTGATCCTCCAACAGCCGGAAACGTCCAAATGTTCCAGATTTTTGGCATTTGATGCCAAAGCAAATAGAGTTCTATCGGTTATGCCATAAATCTTTGAAAGTGACAGTCGTTTCAAATTTCGACAATTTGTAATCAAATCAATGGCCGAGTCGTCAGACACTTCCCAACAACTGCCGAGATTGACGTCTTCCAGAAGCGGACAATTAAGACCGATATCTGTGATTGCATTGCCATTAACCCAATGACAGTCCTTTAGTTTCAGTGTTTTCAATGTTTTGCAATTTGTGGCCAATTTGTGAAGAATATCGTTCGTCAATTCATAACAGCCAGAGATGTCCAGAACCACAATATGGGGGTTGAACTGAATGACAGGGAGGAGTGATGGAGTGGATATCCACTTGCAATCAGATAAGTTCAATATACGAATATTCCTGCAGTCACTCGAAATGGTCTGAAAGGACTGAGCCGTAAATCGACGCGAAACCAAAGACAAGTCTATTACAGACAGGGATCGAAAATATTCGGATGTCATCTGAAGAGCCATTTGTGAAGTCGACCGCAACCGGAATAAGTCTCTCCACGAAAGGTATCGAAGAATATATGGGAATATCACATCATTCCACGGAATCTCTAGAAAATTAACACTCGATTCACAACTAATGTCTTCATTTTTATTGACCCTTAAATCGATTGTCTCATCAATGATCTCATCATTGTTTTGGTCCATATTCTGGTCCAACGATCGGTATATTCATAGAAAACTAGAAGAAAGCAAATGAAAGCTCGAATCCAATGACAGACCTCTTTCAAGAAATAAACATTAGACAAGTGGTTGAGCGCAGAGCACAGGTAACTGTAATATTTTGGCGATGGTCTGCACTGCCATCCCTAATAGGAATTCCCTATTAACACATTTGTTGAGAAAATACATTGAAAACTGAGAGAAAAAGTAACTGAAAACGGAATACTGAATAGACTTTTAGCTTTTGCTCGATTGAGGACTCAAATTGTGATAGTTTTATGTGTTTTGCGCTCACATTTCACTCACATTCCTCTCATTTATTCTCTTTTCAGACTTCTTAGAGCTCTTCTCTTTTCACGTCTCGTCTCTTACCGTACCTGAGGTCCGATGTAATCAACTTAAGTGAACTCTTAAGACAAAATTTCATATTATTATTACATTTCTGTCTTTTTTATTAATGCAATGAAACACAAAATTTATTGCAAATCACAACAAATGGCAAAAGTTTCTAAAAAAGTGTTTTTCTCATCAAATATTGATTGACTTCTAATTCAATTATATTGGTCTCAACTGAAACACTAAATACTATTTCTTTTCCTCGATTCTAATGAACCCCAAATAGATTGAGACAAAAGGAATTTAATTCAACTTCTTTGCCATTCTTTTCAATAACAAAAACTTTCCGTTTTGACTGTTTTTTTTTACTGAATGGCAAATGCATTGAACCACCAAATCAGGCAATATTTTCATAGATTCCACCCATCAATCAATGCCTCAAATTTAAAAAAAATAATAATATGAGCTATTAAATTGAATTGAATTTCCTATTTTTCCAATCTATTGAAAAATAAACTAGTCATACACTTCTAAAAATGATCAAAATGAGAATTATTAAATGTGAGATGAGCACAATACTACCTTGGCAAATCAGTAAATTTTTTGTAAAGTTGAGAAACAATTTTATTGGAATTTATGGAAAATCTTCTTTCGATATCTTTGTCGTTAAAGAAGTTTAGTTTAGAATCCGGTATTTAATTTTCAATTTATAAATTTACAACTGATTTACAGCCAAACGAAAAATAAACAAATTTTTACAATTGATTAGAGTTTATTGACTATTGTATTCATGAAGAAATGCTGGATATTATGATTACAATGGATATTATTAATGGGTTATTCAAACAGTCAAACAATTCTTTATTTATAGATAACTGTGAATAAAGTTTGATTATCTTCCAAAGTTATCCGATCAGGAATCCGATTATCAATAGAATTAATATCCAAAAATAGCTCGATCAAATATTTTGATTAGAGTGCAATACCGTATAATTGGGCAAAAATATACTTTGAAATAACAAAATGAATTTATTCTTTGATTTGTCCAAAAATGTTCGGCGCTTTTAGTTTTCCGCAATTATTACATAAATATTGATATTTGATGTAAAATAACAATCATTTTTCATTATTGATTGAACTTTTGTGTCAAAGTTTTAAATTAAAGAATCTGTTCCTCGAATGAAATAAAATAAAATTATGACAAATCATCTAAACGTCAAATATTTAAAAATTTAATATCTGAGCCGTCAGTTTATCAGTCTTTCCTCAGATTTTATATTTAATGTAACATTTGTTATTCAAATAGACTTTCAAGCTTTAAATAATGCAAATCTTAATGCCTAAATGCCTAGCTAATAAATCTTGAAGTAAATTAGAATTGACCACTCTGATACTAGAAAATAATTGACATAAAAGTTCTTCAACGAATGCTTAGATTATATATATTTTGTCTTTAAATCTATTTCTTAGATAAGAAGTCAATGTTTGAAACCGAGAGTAAACCTATATTATGCCAGTCGTAGACTAACAGAAGAACTCATTCAGAGTTAAGCAGCAAATGACCCACTCTCTAATTATAACCAATCGATTAGTGCAATGATCATTTCTGTTGATTTGAGATTTATTGCAATTCAAAATAAATTTATAAGATGACCCAACTCATTGAAATTTCAGTCGATAATGTTTTGTTAGCTTTTGAACATTTATGGAATGATCGGTAAATTGTTTAAAGTGTTGCCATCGGCTGAATATTATTTTATGACTCATAAAATATAATATCAAATCTATTGAAATGCTTTGAAGAATAAAGCCATAAAAGTTATGATCCCATTAGAAGATGATAAGCATGCTCATTTTCTAGTAGTGGACATTATATGAAATTGTCGCATTATTCATATCTCACCAAATAAAGAAATTTCTCTTTAAATATGTTTTTCTTTTGAACAGTCACTTAAAAGAACGCTTAAACACTCAAGTTATATGATGATCTTGGTCATCTATGCATTTACTGAAAGAATAATTGATTTGTAAAATATTAGCTTTAAAATCAATAGTCTTTCACAACAAGTTTTGAAGCAAAAAAAATCAGAAAAACATTTGACAAAATAATTAATTGGTTTGTTGTCGATAACCTTTTATTAACTGTTTTACAACATTTTGAGATTTTTATTTTTCAGATACTTATTTATCGCATGAATTAGTCCAACAATAATAGGGTTCAAATTTGTCAAAACATTATTCAAATATTTCAAAAAAAGCCAGACTAATGAGGAACTCGTTTTTCTAAATGAATTCTTGGTTGTTTTTATGGTCGGGTAGTTGTAACTGAAGTAACAAATTTCGAGTCCATGTTATGCACAGTTAAGTGCATATAAATCAAATAAAATATTATTAAAAGACTAGACTCTAATAATTTATGCGGAGTAATTTAGTGGACAACACAACTAATGGGTATTTTCCCGATTCATATTAGAAGTGCAATGAATTCTATCGCAAAACACAAGTTTTGTCAGTTTATTGTTTATTTTTGTTTATCTCGAAATACAGAAATCTAAATCATTTGCATTCTCACGTCTGACCCGCTTTGAGTGCTAACCCTCGAGAACAAGCACCAAAAGTTGTACGAAAGTGTTTTTCTTCCTTATCTCAAATTAATGTATCGAATGTATCGATGAATCGAGTGTTGCACTGAAGACACGCTTAAATTCATTTTGAATTTAGTCCATAATTAGCATAAATGACATTAAATACAATTTCATTATAGAACTTTCATTTATTGATTTAATGATTTTTAAAAATTTCAACAAAAATATAGGAATACAGATATTCTACTTCAAAGTAATCATCTTAATCACTTATTTGTCACCTTTCAAAGTAATTCTAAACTCACGAAAAGCAAATTAAAATTCCAATAAATTAATCGATTTGATTCTCACAGCAGAAGAATACTCACGCAATTTAAAAAATAAAATCGAAATGTTTTTATGAATTAATTTCATGATTATTTTTCTTATAATTTAAATAATTTTAGGGCCTTTTAATTTAAACCGAAATGTAGTGAAATTAGAAATTGTCTTTGTTTTTATCGATTGTACAGCCGTTGAGTTCATCAAACTTTTGTTTTCTTCATTCAGTTTCGAGCAAAACATTTATTCAGTTGAAAGACAATTGATTTTCATTTAAATATTGTTTGAATGGCAGGCAAAATTAAATTTATTGCAGATATTTCTGCTATTGTTACTTAAATATTGTGCTTAATAATTTATATTGATGGATAATTTTACCCCCTTCTTGGTCAAACTGAATTACTCTTAACTAATAATGAATTTAAAGTTTGTCCCAAATTATTTTATTCAATGCAATTCTACTGACTATTGTATTCCAGGAATAATAAAATAATGAGAATAATATCGAATTTGCCGTTTGATTGAAAGTTCAATTAATACTGACATCAAGTTTTGAACTTCGCTTTTATTTATCAAAACTTAGTTCCATTTCTGAACAATTCTTGAATCCATATAACAATAATTATATTCCAAGTCTTGGATTCTGAGAAATCATCTCAAATGTGTTGCAACCAAAGTTTATCCTATATTTGTTCGCTTTGAATGAATAAAACATCAGGCAATTTGCTCTTCTAATGATAAAATATAAACGAGCTAATTTTCTTTGTCAAACTTTTTCTTCGTATTGAAGCGTTTTGAAGGGTTTTTTTTCAAACAACAAAACTTATTAATTGAATAATAATTTTTCAATTATCGAGTTTTTAATTATAATAATCGAGAAAACTATTTATTATTCAAAATTTAGTCGTTTATGATTTATTTCCTGAAATCAAAGTTTTAATAACAAAATCACGAAATAATAACTGATTTTACAAGATTTTTTTTCTAGAGTCGGGATAAACAAATCAAATCTGATTTCAAATTATTTGCATGATCATTGGAAAGCTATAATAAAAAGATTTTTTTTTCTATAAATTAATTTCAAATCTAATTTGAATATTGGAATTATTCTTTAAGAAATTCATGTCTCATATCAATATATTTTGTTATGGAAGACCTCCCACTAAAAAATTGCTCCACACCAAACCTCTGATGTTTATGGATCTCATTCATTACACCTTGATGGGCCTAAGGAGAGGGGGTCGCGCTCATTTGCCCCAAACGGTCATTTGCCCCAAGTGTTTATTTTTCTCCAAATGATCAATTGTATCAATATATTATATTTTTTATATCGTGCAATTAAATTTGGAACAGAGGCGGCCAATAGGAGGAATATAAATAACTTGGGGAAAATGAACACTTGGTGCAAATGAATGTAACTCGAGGAGAGGCGGGAATATAGTGAATACACCCCGAAAATTTGTTATCGAAGTAAAGAATCGATAATAATTTTAGGACACAACTAATATCATATAAACAGAAGTTCTTTTGAAATTTAAATTTTTATGAATAAAGACATATTCTGCTGTTGTTAATAGATTAGATAACTCCTTTTCATGTAAAATCATGCTTTGTCAATAAAATGACTGAATTAACTGCTGGACAGTCAAAACAATGTTCTACCAGGGGTCACCATTTTGGGAGACCCTAGAGAGGTCCTTAGGGTTGGACTAAATGAACCTTCGATTAGGGGTAGCCAAATCTCAAAATTTTTCTTCTTAGGAAACATTTTCCGGTAGTTAATTCCGCCAATTAATTAACTAGAATTAGGCTTTTTTGCAAGTTTGAAAATTAAATCCCTTAAAATAAATAACAAAATGGCGGATTTTCCTGCCACCATTTCCAAAAATGTCTAAATTTTAGCTGCCATGACTGAAAATTCCCAAATTTTTATCAAAATTTCCTAAAATATTTGCTGGCTCGCTTCTTCGCCCCCTCCCGGTTTGCGGGCTAGGGAGAGGCCGAATCTCAAAATATTTCGCTTAAGGGGGTCAAGTACGTTGGCCCTCCTTGGTAACTCCTGTGCTTTGCCATAATTATAAAGTCATTTATTATTATTAAAGTGTGACGTTATGGGTAAGAAATGAATAATTCAAAATTACTTGACAACTCCAAATACAGATTACAACAAAAATCAATTTTAGTGTGCTAGCAAAATTTTCATCACCGATTAATTATTGTTAATTTTATGCAATTTTTAATGATTTGATAGTTAGTCGATATTTCTCTCAGATGCTTTATGGTGACTTTGACATAATTTCTTAATATTGAATCCATTTTTTGTTAATTTCATCCCATATTAACGATAATCACATAAAGAATTCACGAGTTTTTATTATTTTTCTGCTGTTTTGCTTAATTGAACAAAAAGTTAAACTTTCAATCAATTGAAGACTTGAAAACAATGTTAATAAAGATGAGTATCGCAAACAATTATTAACTTATAAAAATGAAAAACATTGAATTTAATGATATCTTATTATGATCGTGGTACTCGTTCATACAATTAAGCAATGAAGAAATTTATAGCTTTTTTCAGAGGTAACCAAGGAGTATGTGTCAAGGAAAATACTTGAGATCGAGCAGATCCTGTCAACAGATTTTGAAATCATTTTCCTTTTGGTGCCCAGAGGAAAAGAAACTTTTCTTTTTAGAGAAGTCAGATATTTGTAATGAAAAATTATTCTTACAATCCACTATCAGAAAGATTTGTTGTCAGATAATCCTGATGCCGGATAACTTGGTCATCCCTCTTTCTAATTACTTATTATAAGTTATTACTTAAAAACGAGTAATTCTTAAATTAATAGTTTTTTAGAGTTTCAAAGTTAACGAAATGAAGCTTTATATTCAGAAATCGCTTTTTACTTAAGCACTACTATCACTATTATCAAGTTTAAATAAATATTTCATAAAAATTGAAATTTTGGACCTGACTATTTTGATGAAATTTTTTATGTCAATTGAATAATAAAATAAGATGGATGATATATTTTGCATTTGATCAGATCTGGTCTAAGGAATGCACTTATGATAAATCGGTCAATGGCTTAATAAACAATTCACACAATATATAATCCAGAAGTGCAAAATCTCAAACAGTAGTGAAGAAATTAATTGAGCTAGCAACTTATCTTTTGATATTTGCAGGAGTATTTAGCAGTTTTTTAAATAGGAAAAGTTAGAAAAAACAAAACAATAATTATAAATTTTGTAGGAATTATAAATTGGTCATTTGTTGAAGTTTTTGAGAACTGTGAGAATCTTAAAATACTGTCCAAATATATATATTGCAACTTACAAGGAGATTGTCCTTTTGGGTATAACCCGAATTAAACAATTTTGATATATTCTGAATCTACTAATCGATTAGAATCGACCAGTATAACTATTTTTTGCGAATGGTCACAATTAAACCCGATATTGGCATGGCCAAAAATGCTATATAAGACAAGATTTGAAAGATGCATTTTATACTTTAGTAAGATTTATGTAAAGTTTAGATTCATTAAAACTATCCATGAATGAACTTGTTTATTGAAATTCATGTCGCAAAAGAAGTGATTCAAAACGAAATAATAAAAGCATTTATCTTCATAGAATATGCACGATTAATTGAAAAGTAAACATAAGACCAGTAGATTCAGAATATATCAAAATTGTTTAATTCCCGCTATACCCTCATCCGGACTCTCCTCATTAGGCAACAATTTGATCAAAATTGGAGGCTGAGTCTGTCAAAAAAAATTTTAATAAAAAACTTTCATCCAGTCAGAGGCTATTTAAAGACCTTGAGTTACCTAATGTCTACCCATATTTAAAATTTTGGAAAATTATGAGTCAAAAATTCCCAAATTCACAAAATTTAGATTTATCCATGCAATATATGAGTTTTTATTTCTAGCCGAACTCAAAAATATGGGGCATTCAAACTTTACCCGTTCCCTTGGCCAGCTCTAATTAAAGGTTTCAGATATGACACAATTTAGACAAAATAATGTTTAATATACTTAAACAATGACATCGAAACTATAGTTATCTCACAATAAATGAGTGGACATTCAATATGAAGATTCTTCGTTAGAAAGCGATCGCTTGTTATTCGGATCACTTCCCGCCTCAGGATTATTGCCAGCCTTACAAAATTTCCAGAGTAGTACTGCTACTAATATAGCAATTACAGGAAGGACTGCCACAACAACTAAGCTCCAATGCATTTCAAAGTCAGCAGGGTAGCTAATGTCTCCAAGAATTCGGTTCAGATCTTGTCTTCCTCTTTCAGTATCTATGACTTCTGAATGGGACTCACTCTGAGCCCAAATTGACTTTAATTTTAATATCGTTATTAAAGAAATAATTATTTGAATTGACATTTTTGAGCAAAAGTTATAAAATGTAAATGATTTTTGAAAATATCAAATCTTTCATTAAAACTATCGAAATATTCTAATATTTCATAATTACCAATCTTTTATTACTTTTACTTTTATTTCAATCTATTGTAAAATACAGCTTAAGCTTCACTTGAATTTCAACAAATATTTGTGTCGATTCCTTTTAAATTTACTTTTCAACTGAAAAAATTTAGTCTTTGAAATAGTCAACAGATTTGCGTTGAATTGAAGCACTCATTTGTCTCAATTCTTTCAGGTTTACCATTCAGTTGCCAATAGTTACGCATCCCTTTCATTTGCCATCTTCTGTTCTGGGTGGGATTTCGTTGCGCTGCTCCATATTTGACAAGCGATTAAAACATATGTAACACTATTTTTTGTAATAATTTTATATATTTTAAATATTAGATAAAACTGTCAACACTATAGACACTATAATAAATATTTCTATTAAATACTTTAGTATATTTGATCTAAAATTTCTTGAGATGATTATGCAATATAATTGGAAACCATAATCAAATAGATTCTGTAATCGTTTAATTACATTCCAAATAAAAAAGGGGAGAACATGTAAAAAGTAAAGGTGTTGCGAAAATTGTCTGAAAATAATTAAAACTACATTAGGTTTTATTAAATTGGGTTTATAACAAGTGAGGAAAATGAAAGTAAAGAAATGTCTATTAAAAAAGAACTGGATTATACACCATTGTTAATAAAATATTCACAATTACGTAAAATGTTAGCACAAAAAAAGAATTCATATTTGCATTAATTATTAGGAAAAATCACTTTTATTTTCTAATTCACAATTTTTTTTCCTTCAGACTGAAATAGAGATGACAAGTAATTTCAAGTTCCAATGAATTTTTATGAAAGTAACATTTCTAAAATTAGTAAAATCTAATATTGGTACAATTTGAAACATTGAAGCTGTGGTCAAGATTAAACCCCCAAAAGTACACCCATAAATGTAAATGACCTTCACTGTAATGTATGACATCTGTTCAATGCATGTGTAATATAGAGTTAAAGCAAAGGTCCCTAAGTTGGAAGACCCTAGGATGGGCCAAATAAACTTTTTCGGGAAGGAGTGGCAGAATCTCAAATTTCCGTCAAAGGATATTATTAATAAACATTTAATAAAATTGAAATGCATGGTTCAAAAATGATATTTTAAAACTAAACAGTGGACATTTGTTTATAAAAATAAATAACAGAATATTTGTTTGAAATGTTTTGAGGTTTAAGCTTATCTAGCAAGGAATAATAAATTAGTCAAGATGTTTTGAACCTTAATCAGGAAGGGCATTGGTTTGCCTAAAAGTCACGAGGGACCCACTTTTTGGCTGGAGAAAAGTGGGTCCCTCGTGACACACATACACACATAAAAAACATTACAATTACAACAATAAATCTAGAACACTAAAATTCTTAACAAAATTAGGAAATAAGTAGAAATTTGTTAAATAAAGAATAAAATGCGCCATTTTATCACTACAATTACGAAGTATGTAGTATATAGTTTTGTCGTTTTACCGTCGAGAACTCCTATATTAAGTCTATGGGTAGAAATCCTATGTTAAGTCTATGGGAGGGGGAAGAAATAGCTCTGCGATTACCCATGTTAGGTTTATAAGGAAGGGA
>JAQIWP010000755.1:0-20585 GCA_034695525.1 Euzetes globulus | reverse complement strand
AATTTGAAATTTCTGAGGGGGGGGGGTCAGTTTCTCTACGCTTTAATGGAACAATTTTTTTCAAACCTAGGGAGATAAATCACAAAATTTCGGACCTAGAGGGGATAATTCAAAAAATCCCCCCTTGCACATGCCTGCTATTGAGATATGAATTTCAGTTTATTCATTGATAGTTTTAATAAATATAAACTTCATATAAATCTTAATAAAGTATCAATTTGCTAAGCTGTACCAGCTCTATCAATCGTCACCTATCTTATCTTTGTGTCTTAGGGGACAAAATTTACTACTTTTTTTGATAAATTTTGATGAGACAAACGAAAGGATTTTGTCTGTCTTAAAGATTTAATAAACAATTGGGAATTCATTTTAAGCATAGAATTAATCCAAAAAATAAATTAAATAAAAAATTCGGTACTTTTTAGTTTCATTCAGTATTTTAAAATTCGTTTTATATTCAAGATATTGTCTTGCTAATCCTTCATTTCAGTAAGTTTTGCATGAGATGCCAGAAGTTCATCTCAAAAACCAATTTAATTTAAAATATTCTTGCTTAAAAATATTCAACTCTGCTCATATTCGATTTAAACTTTTAATTACTATTAATGTATAACTGAAAGTAGAAGTATCGTTTTTTCTGACCATATTCAAGTAGTTGTCATCTTAGCACATGTCGGTATAGTAAGGTTGTCTTTCTTATGGTGACTCTATCGAAGTATTCAGTGAAGAACAACAATTGTCCAAAAACACGTCTTACATAGAAAATAAATGCTCAACAGATTTGTATGTAAAGGAAGTATGCTTTCGAGCTTTGAAACAATGGGCAGCTAAACGTTTATTACTGCATATATGCAACTTTGACCCCACAATCACAGACTTCACTACACTATTCAATATATTCAGTGCCAATAAAAATTGAAAAGTGATGGTCATTCACTATTTTGGGTGTACTCCTGTTAGAAATGATTTCCTGCTATATGAGTTTGTTGAGCCGATTGATCAGAGCAACAAAACTATATAATACATTCCTTAAAGTGAAAAATGGACAGAATTTTAACAAAAAAAACCTTTACTGGTTTGTGGGTAAGATTTATCCCATTCACTGGATTTATTACATATTATTTGTAAGGGAATAAGGTATATGAGAAGAGCCAGAATAAATTAGTCTTAATTTGGACCAATCTAAATACCATTCTCTTCATTATTGTTAGTTTTTGGCCAACTCTTAAATTAATGTGATGTAATTTGAAACTGAAAAGTTTATCCTGATCACATTAGTTCAGCTATTGACTAGTTTGAAAGCACTTATGTTTTATCGCGACTAATGCATTGGGAATGATCTCGATATGCGATCTGAGAATAAGTGCAAAAGAAACGAAATTCAATCAAGTATCGTTTCTCTATTTTGGGATTTGGTATTTGCATTGCTTCTCAAAATTCATGTTAATGTATTTCTCGGCATTTTTCAGTTGATTTTATTGAATTCATTCGTATATATCATTAATCAGTTGTTTTGGGATTATTTCATTAGTTTTGTTAATAACCAGATTTGGAAATCAGTGCTGAGAGTAGAGGTTTGACCAAATATTCCTCGAATTAATTGAAAAATGTTGTCAAACAGAAATACACCGATAATTGAATTATTTTCAAAATCACTTACCAAGTCCACTTCAATAGAAATAAGTATTTTATTTCATTTTTGTAACGGCCAAACGACAAAACTATATACTACATACTTCGTAAATGTAGTGAAAAACCGGAAATAAGCCTATTTTAGAAGAAAATGGTAGTTTCTGGCTCTACTTCCGTCCTCCATTTTGCCCTACCACATACCCCTAGGACTTTTGGCAAAATACCCCTCCCCATACCCCCCTTAAAAAAAATTTCATTGGCCATCTCTGCAATAAATACATTTGAATTTCTTATTAATCTTACAAAACAATCCGAAATTTGAATATATTTCTCGTTGATATTCTCAATCCCTTGGGATTCCGTTTGCGATCATTCCTATCAAGAAATATTATTTTCTTTGAGTAGAATAATGAGGGAGGGCAAAAGGCCAGTCTAAATTATTTTATGTTTATCTTATCGGGAATGTCGAATGAAGCGAATAATCTTTTTTTTGTTAGGCCAAAAAAAGATGATACCCGAATTGAAACAAGTCTTAGATCGATAACCTAGTTTCTAAGTATATAATTTCGTTCAACTTCCAGTCTCTTCCAGTCTCTTCCAGTTTGGAGAGTAGGCAGAAGGTGGACATATAAAGTAGACACCATTAACCAGAAAGATTTTAGTATGTTTTCAGATATCAATTTATTTTGATTGTCCTCTTCGGTAGACTTTATTCAAATGTCAGTTCATTCAGAAGTGGTGTTCACCATATTTATTCAGACAATCATTTAATAATAGATGTATTCCGATAAGACATAAAATGTAAAGATGGCCTTCTGGACAGTCAATCAATGTTTGTAAAGACTGCTCTCTATTTGTGTCATACAATTCCAATTCATTAACAAATATTTAATTGATTTCGAATTAAACGTTTATACCATTTGTATTCCGATTGCGACCTAAAAGATAAGGAATTGTAAAAAATACTCATTTTTATATGAAACAAAAGGCCAGGTTCACATATGTTTTGGATTAAAGTATAAAAATAATCAAAGAATATGGGAACTTTATCTCTATTCGCACACATCTACTTCATCTGTATATTCCTTAATAAACAATCGACTTTCGTGGCTTTTATGCATTATATGCTGTGCGAAGGCCTCATATTTCACTTTATCTCTTACTATATTCTTATTTAATAACATTCTTATATTACATTATTTCTTATGCAAAGACTATGGAGAAAATGAAATCAAAATTTAATAAATTACAATTTGAACAGAATTTTATGGCTTAAGTGCTGATCAGTTTTCATTTATATCACATTAAAATCAAATGTCAATTATATGCTCTTTTAGTCTTTAGATTTGTCCTTCGATTCATTGAACTTTGACTTTTCATTCAATTATTTGGAAAAGAGTTGAGAAAATCAAAAATGAGTGGACAATAAGGAAAAAAGTTGTCAAACCTCTAATGTGTTAATCACGAGTGTAAACAAACAAATGTCTTCATTTGGGAAACCATATAAAAAGTTTCAATTCTAACAACAATCATGTTAAAACAAAAGTTTGCTCAATTAAGTTAGAACCAAAAGGTTTGATCTAACAGATAGATTGCCTCTAAATCAGAGGTCGCCAAGGGGCTAACCTACTTGGCCACCCTATACGAAAAATAGTTTGGAAAATTTGATTCTGTTTTTAGATTTTGAGCAAGTTGGACAACCTTAGGGGAACCATAGGGTGGGGCCAAATGAACCTTGGGTTAGGGGACAAGTAATTCGAATCCCTCCCTTAGCGACCTCTGATTAAAAGAATTCTTAATGAGATCTTAAATGAATGGCCGACTCATGAGATCATTGCTTTCAATTAGTTGTTCCTAAAAAGTCTTTAATGGAGGCAATCGAGAGACTGAAAATGACTTGAGAAAAGTTAATTTGCATTTTCTTTGCGCTGAAACTAATATTTAAATTAATCTTTAATCTTTTATAAGTCTTGAGAGAATCTGACCTTTCTTAGAATCTCTTTTTTTTGCAAGATTTTTTCATTTTATATTGAAATCTTATTTGACATTCAATTATTTCATTTGTGTGTAGGCGTCGACACGAAAATGCGATTTAGTATTGAGCCCTATCCCGGAGACAGTGGTTTCAACCAATGGCACGACGCCATGCGAATGGTTTCAAGACTTCCCGGCGGAATTCCATTAGAATTCAGGAAAAAGGTCAGTCTAGTTATCCGAATTATCCAAAACATCCTATTACAATAATCTTTTCTGGGAATTAACAAACTTCGTGATCATTATAACGAAAAATAAATTCCAAAACTCATTAAAATATTAATGAGATATTCAGACTATTTTGCTTCAATTTCTAAAATATGTAAATCAAGTTTTAGTTTTCACTTTATTCTTGATTTACTGACTCTAACATCGCTGATAATGACTTTAAATTTTTCAAAAATAATTAATTTCATTCTTTAAGTTAGAAAAATAAAATAAAATCCTATTTAAAACCAGTGACCATCAAGCTCCTTTATTTTAAGGGGTAAGTGCAAGTTTAGCAATAAAAAATAACGGCAGGAAATATCAGAACTCCAAAGTCATTTTTATTTTAAATAAGCCTATTTTAAGCATTAGTTAGTTTAATTAAGCCTTTAGGTGTCAGTCAGGAGATGGCTTTTCTCAGAGGTGGCCAATGAAAATTTTTTTCAGGGGGTATGCGGGGGTATTTTGTCAAAAGTGTTAGAGGGTATAGGGAGGGTAAAATGTCGGACGGAAATAACGCCGGAAATCGCATTTTTCTTCTAAAATAGTTTTATTTTCGATGTTTTTTAAGCCTAAATTAGCCTTATAATGCTATAATGAGGTTATTCTGCAAGTTAAAAGGCAAAATTCCTTAAAATAAATAGAATAATGGCGAATATTTGGAAGCCATTTGTAAAAATATCTGATTTTTGGCCGATATTACCAAAACATCCTAAAATTTGCCCAAAATGGCTCTTGGCCAGCCGAAGCCGCGAAGGCTGAAGTAAGGGGTATTTTCAGTTTACGAGGGGAACAAAATACAACCCCCTATTGCCCATCTCTGGTTTTGTTTAACCTCCTTGCTGATCTTTGTTTGAAACATTCTTCAAGCGATAACTGATTCGAATGGGTTTCGGCTTAAGTACAGGATATAGGAAATTAGAGTCACGACTTTGCAAAAATTGACCAGGAAACGATATCTTCTTTTTTCTACTCCAATGAGGAATTCCTTTTCTGTGTATGACTTTTCTAGTGTTGTGGTAGTCATTCATAAAACATCTTTCGTAATAAATAATCCAATTTTATGGCTATAAAACATAATTTTTCTGAATAGACTCACCACTTATTTTACTCATTTTTGGATTATTTCAAGTGTCACTTAATCAGGGATTTTCTTCTAAGCTGATCTAGCATTCAAATATTGGTTATTAAATTGCTGCAAACATATGTTTTATAGTACTAGTAGTACTTGTACAGAAAAAGGTGATAAAGCTCTAGCTTAAACTTCTTCTTTATTCTTTCCACAAATGCATTTTCATTTGAATGCATGTAATTTCTAATTCAAAGGAACTTATATTTGTCTTTCAATCGGCACTCTTTTTGAGAACCTTTGTTCAAACAATTTTTCATTAAGATCTTGATAAATTAATCATAACATTATTAAGAGTTCAAATACTTCATCGCAACTTTCAGAGTAATTAATCACAAGAGAGTGATATTCGTTTAAGACTAATAGTCCGTGAAATCCATTCATTTATTAATTAATTCATTAAATTTGATAGTTGTAAAGCATTTGTTGATTATATGCAGAGCACTCTGGCCTTTATTGATACCAATGATAGGCTTCTTAAGAGTTTATTGGATTTGCGATTCTTTTCAGTCAAATCAATGCCAGGAATAAAAGGAAAAAATAATAATAGATTTCTGTTTAATGTCAACCAATGAAATGTTTTCGTCTTTCAATTCTCTTTTCATTTAATTGAAGCTCCAAATAATGACAGCAAATGTAAAGCTAATAAAAGGAAGAAAATAAAAATTGATTTCTAGAACAATCAAAAACATAATTGACCGCAACTTTCATCTTCACACAAAAATATTGCGTTTATTGTATAAATAATAAACTTTTATTTGATTTTTATTGACATTTGAAAGAAATTTGGCCAACAATTGTCATGAAATTGAAAAACTATCAAAATCTTGAGTCAATCAATGGACAGATCGTCTGATCTATTGATAAGTTGACTATTTTTCCATTCAATTCTATGAATTCTTGATATTTTCGATGAAACATTTATGAAACACATAATCATTAACTTTCATGAAGAATGAAATCAAGCACAAAAGCACATAAATCATATCTCAATACAAATACAAAGCCTTTCTATTGATTAAAAATTATTTCTTTTCCTCTTATCTAATGAGTTGTTCAGAGATGGCCAAAAGGGGGATGTATTTGTTTCCCCTGTAAACTGAAAATATCCCAACCGTTCCCCTGTGAAGCGAGCATTCAATTTTTGGGTAAATTTTAGAATTTTTTATACAAATTGCTGCCAAAAATGTGCCATTTTGTTTTTTAACACTTCTTTAAACTTGCAGAATAGCATAATAAGGCTAATTTAGGCTTTAAAAAGGCGTAAACATCGGGAATAAATTTATTTTAAAATAAAATAACGTTTTAGGCCTCACTTCCACTTTACCCTTTCCCATACCCCCCCCCACTAGACAGAATACCTGCCATATACCCCCTGAAAAATTTTGATTTCCCATCTCTGTAGTTGTTTCTATATTTCGTTTATCTAAAGAAACTATTTTATGTCAAATATAATAATTAAATAAAATGTCATCTTTTTCTTTATTCTTTCATTTATTGATTCAATCAAATATTCAAAAATAATTCTGAGGGTAAACATAGAATAACTCCATTAAAATGTTATTAAAATAATTTATTTTTAAAAACATAATCATTTACTAATAATTTTTACGTCAAATTTGAATTTTGTTTACTTTTCATTTGAAATAAAAACAATTTAGTTTTTCAAGTATTGAATATCTGTTTAGCATTTTGTGAGCATTTGTTTGTTACTGAACTTTGAAATTTTGATAAAACTCACTCAAAGATAATAGAGTACTGAATATATTTTATATACATTTTGAAAATTAAATAAACCAGAGTTTATAATTCAAAGTTACCATTCATTTGTTTATATGCTTTTAATTAAATTAATGGCATTAAAAAAGGATGAAGTTTAGCAAAAATTCACTGAAAAGTCGTTTTTCTATTTAGAATGAGTTTTTCAATCTTTAAAAGTTTTAATGAATTAATTTAAATTCATTTCATTATTAAACTGAAAGAAAAATAATTTTTAAGCATGTTCCAGAATTTTAAATCAAGATTAAATAAAAAATGAATTAAATTTATGAGTTGTTCAAACTGTAGCACTTCAAAGATAATTGGGTAACTCCAAATTAGTACTACAAAAAACGCAAGGGAATCATTTCTCCGATAGAGTAGAATCAAAATTAGGGCTTATATTGTCTAACTTTGCTTGGTTTTTCTTTTTTATTATCTTTATTATCTTATTTTTCTCAAAATTTGATAAAGAACTTTGCTAATAAGAAAAATTTGAAGGCTTTACTCGGAATCGGTCTCGATTTTGGCTTATTCAAGCACAATTTTAGTGGCATTCCCATTTTATCGGATATATTTGCACTTTTGTCTATTGTTGCCTCAATTTCTATCTTTCCTTTAATTTAAGGCTCATTATTATATTATGAGAATTGGTTATGAGATTCACTTTCATAGCCTTAAACAAAAGACATGAGTTATAAGACCGAAATATAGAGCCATTATCTCTATTACAATAATCGAGAATAAAATGCCAAAACTATGAACACTTTTATGAACTCAAAGAATTTCAATTATTATTTCAGGTGTCAATAGATATTATTCATTCTTAAAACAACAATATCTACAAAATTCATCATTATGATCTTTATTAAACCATCAAGAGCTCTTTCGTGACATCTAATGATGTTGTTTTTAAAAATATTATTAAATAAGTTATTATTATTATTATTAAATTCGCATGGTCGAGTTCTATACCTAATATCCAATTACAGAAATAGATTAGATTCTTGGCCATTACAAATTCGACTAACTTCTAGATTTTAGATCAAATAACACCAAGATTAGTTTTAAAATAAAGAGAAAAGTGTCCTCCCATGTTTAAAAAATGTAATAATCATACCGCATTATTTCACATAGTGCGGCATGCCGGTATAAATCGAAATTGCGGTTAGTGCTGGTATACCTCGGGGTAGACCGGCATGCCGGTATAAGTGAGGAAAAAATCAGTAAAATCAAAGATTAAATTTTATACAGAAAAACAAAATTATTGCAAATAAAAGACAAACAATTCTAAGAAACAATAACTCGAGGGTTATGATAAGCAAATGTGAGACAAAGACGACTACGAATCCATTGATTCACAAGAAAATAAATTATGCAACATGTTCTATTTGCTATGATATCAATTAAATAAAAGAATATAGTTTAAAAATAAAATTGTATGAAAATATTTCCCTCACTTTATACCGGAATGCCGGTAGACACCATAAAGCTTTTTTGAGAAAATGGTCAATTTCACTTATACCGGCATGCCGCACTATGTGAGGTAATACGGTAATATAATTTTAAATGTAGCGAAAAATTATGAGAAAAACTGATTTGAGACGGAAATATTGCCGTACAATCCATCCTCGAAATAAGGGACCACTATTTAACGGAATTTTGATTTAACGGACAGATTTTTGCTGCACTGGCAGTTCCTATTGCTCTCTAACGTTATAATACCTCTCAATAACAGAATAATAGACATAGACTTGAATTGGATCAGCGCCTGAATGTTTACAGACATAAAATTATATTGCCTGTACTTGCGCTTGGCCATACATTTAGACGATTACAAAATAAGCTAAATTTAAAACAAAATAATGCCTAAAACTTTAAAATTAGATACTCAGTATTTAAACGTTCAGTAATAGCTCTGAAATGAAATGAAAATTTTGTATTGATTTGCATTTCAAAGGATTATCTTTAAAGATATCTTTATCAGTTAATCCATTGAAATGCAAACTAATACAAGATTTTCACTTTCTTTTCAAACCTATTATTTAGTTCCACCACTTCTTTAAACTCTTACCCTAAAAATTTTCTGAAAGTCTTATTCAGTTTTTGGTGATGTCTGCCCAAGACTATTTATACTCTAACCTTTATAGAAAGCGACCCATCTTGCCCTTTTTGACACAACCTTTGAAGGAGCTCATTTTCGATTAAATTGTCTTAAATTCAGTTTGACATTAAATCGAAATGGATTATTTTAACGGAGTTGTGGTTATTTTTCTGGTACAGATTTGAGCTATTCAAGCTACAGTGAAACCTCCATGCTGTCCTTCCAAAGGGTTTGACAAATGAGGGAAAGAATAGAGGGATAGCATTCTTTATTGGAATGGCTTTCTATTTGGGGGATAACTTGGAGAGAAGAACAGAATGGAGGGGATAACATGGAGTTTTCACTGTATTCTAGAACATTGAGATCCTATATATATATTTATTTATTCCTTTTATCCTAGACTCGCATTTTTCTTTCATATTCAATTGAATTGTTTATTTGTGTCGAGGTTAAAGTTTTTCGGATTAAAATACTGGAATAAACTGGTTTTCATAGTTGGCGCCACTTTATAAACAATTTTTGGTTTTCATTCAATGATTACATAATTTGTGAATGAAATGAATGATTTGGAGTTCAGTTAATAATGAGCTCAAGTGAGGAATTGCCCGAATCTGAACTCAATTTTGAGGCTAACATCGATTGGGGAACCACTGCCTGGATGTGCAGACCCTGTGAGCGATACCAATACCAATATAAGGACTGCAAATGTGAGTACGACTTGTCTTCACTTAAAACTAAGCGTTGAATTGAATCGAAAGCAATTAGAGGTCGAATCCATCAGTACTTCATTTTGGGAGAAACAGTCGATTGCAGTCATTGGAGACAAGACTTCGACCATTGCATGCAATTTAGGAAAAGCCAAAAACCAGAAGATTTGGTAAATATTTAGAAAATGAGTAAAATGAACTAAGTTTGGTGTAAGCTTGCTCAAACTGCATCACCAATTGTCCACTTCTGTGATTACATTTGATCTGAAAAGAGAAAAGTTTAATGAATGTTAAAAGTGTTTAATTTCAGGAGAAAGTAGTGGACAGTGAACTGAAGCTAAGAGAAGACCGGTTACGTACGGCTCACCAAAACGATGTCTGGACTTATAGGACAGAACCCCCTAACGATTGGGTTAAACCACTCCCCCACTGGTTCTCACAACAAAATCAATACTCATTTTTAAGTCGAAAGCAAAGTGAAAAACAAAACAAATGATTAAAATAAATAAAATCAATAAATCATATTCTTATCCATTAATACAATTGAGAGGTTGTGTTCATCGGTCCATAAAAAGCGACAAAATTCACATTAGTTTTGACTCTCACAACAATTATTGGCCAATAATTGACTATAATTTTAAAATTTTAGTGCATTTGAAGAAACATTTGAATCGAATGACAGTTTGGGTCGAAAATCAATCAAATAAACGGATCTCTGAATTGAATTTAAAGTTAATATTTAAACCAAATTTAAATAACAACATAATAAGAATCGTTTACTTAGTCTGTGCCGATTCTGAGGGCAATCTCTTTGAAAAGGGAACCTTTCAATCGCCCCAATCAGAAGACAATTCTATTAAAAGTGCTATCAATCGAATCGCATTAAATGTATTACTTTCTCAGTGTTTCTTCGCCCAAACCCTTCCCAATAATAAAACGTTTAATTTAGAACTCAATCAAAACAATTACCCAGAAGTACATGTCTTCAAACTGAATGACCCAATCGATAAGATCTGGTCATTAAACTCATATAAACTGTGGAAATCAGTGGCCGAACAGATAATGAGTTCTGTTTTGGGTGACAATCACTTCAAATATTTAGGCTTTTGTTCGTTTACCAGATATTCTCCAAATTGTTTCCAAACATTTTACACACATTTTTCCCAAATAATGGAAAGTGTAAAGGGCTACTCAGCATTAGGAGGAGGTGGTCTTGCACTGGTCGGCACAGCATGTCTTTATACTTGGGCCACACATCTGAGTGATGTCAGCAATAGATTTAATGATCAAAGACTGGTTGATCGGACTCTCTTTATGGACGATAGCTATAATCGGTTAGAATTGGTTGTAAACTATTCTTACTTTTAGTTCCTATTTTACATTGATCAGAAATCGAGCAAATTATTATTATTTTATTTTTTATAAGTTGTTGAATAGTTGAGTCAATTTATAGAAGAGTTAATAATTGATATAATTGTCTGAAACTGTTCACACAATTACTCAATTGAAGCTCTTTACCATTGTTTGCCACTTATCTAAAACTTTCTCTATTTTTTATAAGAGGTTTTCTGTGGAGCTGTTATTCTACGACATTGGGAGCAATGGCTCACGAATTGGCGCATATATTGGATTTGGGTCACTCCTCGTCCGGACTCATGGCTCTCGACTTTCACTTCATTAAATCTTTTTTCGTTATAGACTCTGATTATCAAAATGAGATCAAATGGTGGAACAGTTCCGAGATTTGTATTCTTTCGAATCATCAGTGGATAAATTGTTTTAAGGAAAGTCAAAACAATAACTGCTTTGAAATCAAACGAAACGGAATTAAATCCAAGTTCGGAATCGTTGCCATCGAATACCGCGATTCAAATAATGAAAAAATAATAAAAAGTCAAACATTCACTTTAGCCGCAAAATGCCTTCGCCTCCAATCAATACAACAGACAATTGTCTTCGCCATTGATTCCAATGGCAATACAATCAAATTTAATGTTGAAAATAATTAAACAATTTTAATGATTAATTTGCTATTTTATTTATTGTATTAATAATTTCTAGTAATTATTTAACAATTAAATGATTTAATAAATGTAATCAACTTTTATGTATGAATTGAAACAAATTAAGTGAACAGAATTTTTTAAGGGAGAGTCGACTCGTCTTTAGGTTTCTTAGGTTTGGAGACATCGCTGTCTTCACTCTGATTTTTGGTATCCTTTTTGAGTGACTTTTTGGAACTAATGTTAGCGAACAACTGATCGATAGTTTTTTGTGTGCTTTTTGACTCAATTTTTGGCAAAAGATTTTCAATTGAATTATTTCTTGCGTTCGATACAAAATTGGATACACAATGATATTGTAGTCCTCCGAAAGGACTTAACAATTGAAGTGCCTTATCGGCGGACACATTGTCGAAGTCGAGCCAATGGCTTATACTCTGGTCTGAATCAAGAATAGCAGGCATTCTGTTGTGAAGCCATTCCAAACTTGAATGCATCGGAACTGTTATTACCGCAAAAGTTAACGAATTGTCAGCACTTTTGTTAAATATTCCAGCGATTGTCAGAAGACGTGGACCTTTCCATTGATTGCCTTCATTCAGTTTTGACTGATTTTGTGACCAATTGATGTCACGGCTCTTGTATTCGATATATTTCTGAGGGAAATACAAAAAATATGGTTCTTTTGTTTTGTTGGTTGTCTTCCATTCAAAGAATCCATCGACTAGAATGACACAACGTCTTCCTTTCTTCAGCGGTGAATTGAACATCTTTTTGTCAGAAATTGTTTCAAATCTACAGTTTATTGGATTCACTTTGAAAAAGTTGTCATTGGATTTGAGCCAATGAGGTCTTAACCCCCAACGCATTGATGTCAATACTCTGGTGTTTGAATCATCACAAGTACTGTCAATCAGTTTCTTGGAACACAAAATCGGCAAATAATGACCACTCGTTTGATTGAAGTTCGGTTCGTATGAATCCATTTGTTTTTCATTAGTCTGATTGCATTCAAACCATTCATAGGGAACACATTGACCGCTCATCTTATCCTTATGAGCGGTGCCACTAATTATGGACTCTCTGGTCAACGAACAGGCAGTTCTTCCACACATTTCTTCAATAACTTCCAGCAATAAACTAAAGGATCATTTAGTTTTGAAATGTTTACATCAAATGCATATTAATTACGACTCAACGGAATAGAGCTCTCATTGACTGTTCATAAGTCACGTTAAATGCCATTTAAGAGGACTCTCATAGCCTGAGTCATAGGTAGGGCTACCAGGAAAAGAAATAGTAATTCATACCATTTAAAAATTTTATACAAAAATCGAGGACATTGCCAGGCCAACTTGTATAAAATAAATCAGTTTTCCAGGAAAACACATTTTGAACCAGTTCTGGTCGATACATTTTACCCAAAACCCAGGGCTATCCTGGAAATCAAGGACGTCTGGCAACCCTACCCACAGGAACTGCTATTTTTAAAAAGATGTGGAAAGACTTGCTTTAATGGAACAGAAATCAATTCAAAATGAAAACAAATATAAATTCAATTCTGATTTTATTGAAACAAAAAAACAAAAGAAAGCCATTTAAGCGGTCTTTTCTTCTTTGATTCGATCCTTTTTGAGCGGTCCCTGCAATCAAAAGCAACAAACATTAGAACATCCCTCGAAAGTATACAAAATATAGAGAAAACAAGTGATCAGAAGGAAGGCAGCAATAGTCTCTTCATTGGTACTTGGTTTAATTAATTGCAATCATCACTAATATGGAGGACAGTTAGAGTATAAGAGGTCAACACTTACCATAAAGGTCTTCTTCTCGGCGGCGGTTTGGAACTTGCCATGACCAAACTTGGATGATGTGTCGATAAACTTCAAGTTGATCTTCTCGAGTGCCGCCCGTTTTGTTTGAACCAACAGAGACTATAAACAAATTCATTAAAAGGGTTTCAATAAGAGATGAAGGAATGGATGCCTCAGTCCTATCATTGCAAATCACAGTACAATCAGCCTTAAAAAGCTCTTTTTTACATCATTGGCAACCAATGCATTCAAAACATCCAAATAATTACCTTTCTCAGTGTCAGCACTCGCTTTTTAGGGCCGACAGTACAGCCTTTAATCATAAGATAATCGCAATTGACTTCTCCGTAATGAGGAAATCCGCCCTAAAATCCAAATTAAGTACAATTAATGATAGCTAAAGACAAACTCAATTAGATTAGTAAGAGTTAAGACTCAGTCCGCCCTAAATTGTCGTCAAATAATTTCGGGTGTGTTTTGTACACTTTGTTTATGCATCAGATGAAAGATGAGTTACATTCAGATCTCATAGAAAAACACATACCATAGGAGTGATGGTCTTCTCAGTGATGTCCTGATCAGTGGAAGCGTTGTTCTTCGAATCTTTGCCACCTCTTCCAATGCGGTAAATCTTTTTGTTGATCTCAGTTCTGTGGTGATAACCCTTCTGACCGGCGCGGGCAACAGTGAACTGGACTCGACTGGGATGCCAGGCACCGATACAGGCTACTTTACGCAGACCTTTGTGTGTCTTCCGTGGCAACTTCTTTGTGTGCCAACGACTGGTCACTCCCTTATAACCCTTTCCTTTAGTGACGCCGATCACATCCATCATTTCGTCGGTTGTGAAGACCTCATCGATTGATACGGGCTTTTCCAGATGTTTTCGGGCCCACTCGATCTTCTCAGGAACAGTACCGCCATTCACTTGGATTTCCATAATGTGCGCCTTCTTCTGCCGTTTTTTCATTAGTTTCATCTAAACATCAAAAAAGGTTTGAGAGAGTGGTCTTACAGTCTTGTGGTCAGTACCTGTGTGTGAGCGATAACACGGATCACAGTGCAGTACTTCTTCATCCTGGCCAAATCTTTCTCGATTTCCTTTTTGCCCAACGGGTCCACCCATTTCTTGGCGTATTTAGTGAAAGCCTTCTTCTTTGATTTATACCTTCGTTTAGATTTTTATAGATTCAGTTAAAGGAGGGTCTCATCAGCGAAGGGACGCCTGAGAGGAGACCCACAACGGTTTCAACATCTTTCTCAGCTCTTAAGTGAACTCAGAGGAGCCAATACTCGACAGCAATTCAGGCAATTCTTACCAATTCTTATAGAAGCGTCGGCGACAGTCTTCGCTCAGATGTTCGGCCCATACAGTCTTGAAGGCACGCAATCCTTTTGGTGTCTCGATATAACCGACAACACCGACGATAACCATTGGCGGCGTTTCCAAAATAGTCACCGCTTCCACCACTTCTTTCTTGTTCACCTTTGATCCGGGTTTGTCTACTTCCCGGACAATATGAGTCATACCAGCCTTATAACCAATAAAGGCCGTCAAATGGATCGGCTTTTTTGAATCGTCTTTCGGGAAAGCCTTCACTTTTCCGCGATGTCTTCGACTTCGCTTTTTGGGAGTGAAGGCCATAGACCCATGTCTTGGGGCTGAAAACTTTCGGTGAGACTAATGGGACATTCAATTGAATTAAACAATGAAACTCTAAGATAGGACTGAGAGGACTAACCATTTCATAGACACGTTTCGACTGAGAAGGGAAGTGGAAGTCGACCCTCACTTTAAATACTCTCAGACATACGCACTGCGCAGGACTTGCACTACAACTGTATTGTCAGTCTCTCCATATATTACGTCCACAAACTTTAGTTCTAATAATTAGAATCAAATTCAGAACTTGTTTTGGATTTCATTTCAGAATTTCATTTCTATTTAAACTCAAACTAATTTATTTTCTCCCGATTTGTGTCTTTTTAACTTTGATTAACCAATTGAACCATATTTCCATATTTTTATAAGACGCAAAAGTGTGCTTTTAAACTAAGATTGAATGCCTAGTTGCTAATTAATCTTTGTTTTCACTATTTTTAAGTGACTAAATCACTCGTTTAAGTCAATAAGGGTGTGAATACCTTTTTTGTTTTTAGACAACAAAGTTAACGTTTAATTAATTATTAATCATTTGACAGATATTTAGTGACAGGTTTGTTGTCATTTGAATACTCCCACAATAGTTATTATTATGGGATATATAGCATCGATTGATTCAAATACATTCTAAATGAACGTATGTCAGTACTGAAGAGTAGATTCCACTCAGCTTTTGTTTGGTCTCAAATGTGTTGCTCCCTCTCCCTCTCCCTCTGCAAAAAAAAGTAACAGATTTTGTGATCAATATCTCAGATGTGAAGCCTTGAAACCTATGAAATCATAGTTTAGTTGTCTTTAAAAGTAAGTCGTTTTCATTAGAGATATGATCCAAATGTTTGACAATTGATTCTCCCTTTTCATCATTTTATTTACAATTCATTTGTTTTAAAGATAACATTAAACTAAAAGTACAATCATTTTTTGAAAATCAATTGAGTAGTTCTAATATCGGGAATCAATTGACGGAATCACTTAAATCTGTCAATTCATAAATGGAACGAAAGTCCGGAGACATTTACGTCGAAGACGTTTATGAATTGGCCGCAGAAGTCGGCGATGAGTTCCAGAAGTTGATCGACAATTTTGGCTCCGATTCGATTAAGTTTCTGATGCCGAAAGTGATCCGAGTGTTAGAACACTTGGAAATGTTGTCCATTCTTAAGGAAGACTTTGATTCTAAGTTGGATTCATTGAAGCAGAATATTCTTGAGTTGGAGAACCATAAGAGGGAAAGGGCTCACAATCAGAACAGATATGAACTGGAAATGGAATCGATTGAAGAGAACTGGAGGAAAGAGAACTTGCAATTGACTCAATGTGTCAGTCAGTTGAGGCACCAGAACCTCAAACTTAGCAACACTTTGATTGACAACGAAAAAAGTCTTTCCCAATCCCTGACAGGTCCTCTCTTTGTCTTTCTTTCCTATTGTCTCATATTATTTGTTAACTTTTGGAACAGATTTGCAAAAGAGGGGACAAATGGAAATCGATTCGGAAATCGGTTCTCTAAAAGAGTCGATCAGAAGAAGTGAGAATAAAATTGAATCGATTACTAAAGAAATGGATTCTAAGAATGAAGAAATTGAAAAAGTAGTTCCGATTTCTTTAATTCTGTTTGATTCCAGTTATTTGTCTTCAATCCGATAGCTTTCATCACAATTAGAAGAAGTGATGCAACAAAACAGAGATTTGCGACGAAGAGTAAAACACACTAAACATCTCTGGTCTGAAAGCATTGCTGACCACAATCTCAAAGATATCGGAATATCAGAACAAATTTCGAATATAATTTCCGATAAAACTGATGGACAAAATTTTTTTTCATTGAGTGAACTCAGAAGTATTCTTCTGGAAAGAAATTATCTTAAGTCACGTCTCCATGATTTGGAAGAAGAGTTCAATCGATTTAAGTCTTCGCACAACTCATCCACAGAAAGTCAAGACAAATGTGTGATTGAGACAAGAGTTGAGCCAAATTATGATGATTTGCCAGTTCAGGGACCCATTAATCGAGAGCCTGACGACAAACTATTCCCTCAGAAACAAAACAAAATACTTCGTTTGTAAGAATACTTTTTGGTCACTTCCATTCAAATCTATTAAATTTAGTTTATTTTTCAGTTTTCCATCACTGAGTTGGCCCCGAATCAAAAGGCCATAAGATTAATGCCGTGTTGTTTGCCAGAAATGACTGATTCTAATCTTCCAAAAAGATTTTTTGATTGTAAATATATTTGTGAGCCTCTGGTCAACGATTATATCGATTGGCGAATAGACTGCGCTCTTATGTGGCCCTCATTTTGTAGCTCTTATGATAAAAATGACCACTCGGTCAATAAATTAAAATAGATTACAATTCAGTTTTATTAGAAAACATTTCTTAATATAAAGCGTTAGAAAATTTTTTGTTTTATCCATTTTAAAAATATAACTAAATATTGACTCTGACTGTGATTTTAAACATTCTATTGTTTGCCAAATATCGACAAATAATCTAAATCTCTTTTGATTAAAATTTTCAAATAAATTATAATTTTATTCATTTTAATAAATCTTTGATAGAAATTAAACTAAAATATGTATAAAATAAGAAAAGTCATACAAATGGCGATAACAACTCCTAAGATGATTGAGTCCTTCCTCTTCTTAATGTTGATTCGATGAACTAAACTATTAATAATCGGAAAACGATCTGAAAGTAAAGACAATTATTTATCTGAATAATGACTTCGAGTGAATTACTGGCGAGAGTTGTCATTTGTGTTTGGATAGCTTTGAAGGCATTCCTCTGATTTAGGAGGTGTTCTCTGGTCCGAACGGCAACATTGATCTGCTCGTCAATCATTATCTCTGAGCTCCGGATATGTTCGGTCTCTTTAAGGAGAAGATCGTTCTTCTTATTAGTTGTGGTCCGAAACCCGCTTCCAATAGAAAACAAATGAAAATAGAATAAAAGTAATGGGAAGGATGGGAAGGAGTGTTAATACCCGGTGTCCTTCTTATGCGGTCCTAACAGTAATTCTCGATTTATTTGGGTTTCAATATTATTGCGAGTTTTCTGGAATTCGTTGGTATAGTCGTGAAGTATTTCCCGATGTCTTTGAAGGGTATAGATGGTGGCGCTTGCATTCTGGACCCGTTCGCAGTACTGAGACATCTGATTATTAACTTCAGTCAGAGCCCGAAGAAGACCATCGATTTCACTATTCATTCGCTCGAATGTGTCTTTTGAGGCGTCCATTAATGGCATCGACTCACTGTTTGACTCGTCATCTCTTAGGATATCTCTTGAGACAAGTTTACTAAAACTCAAGAGCTTTGAGTCCAATTCATTTTCATAATGTCTGGCCTGACGTCGAAGCTCTAAACCATTCAAAGTATCAATCAATTGATAAATACAATCCCTTCCACACCATTCACATCAATCCAATTAAATATTTCAAAATTACATCAAATTTAATGACAAAAACCCTTTATCTGACAATTGTGGCCAACTCTGACAGTTGCCTTCTTGGGAGAAACCCAGGCCTTTTCTTTCAAATCAACTCAGGTAATTAATGTGCTTTTGAACATACCTTCCCATTGATTAGTGGTCTGTCGATTGGTGTTGTCCCCAATCATCATTAATTTGGTCAACGATTGGTGGCTATAATAGTAGACAAGAGTTTGTTTTGTTTACAAACCATTTGCTGAGTTGTCAGCAGCGATCACAAAATCGGTATAAAATTCAACTAGTACGTTTCACACCAACACAAATACTACAAAACCCAGTTTATAGAACCACGGATTAAAAGAAAACTATTTATTTAAAACCAATTAAAATCACTGATTAACAACAAATATGATCACAATTTATTAATATAAGTATTTATTGCATAGTTTATGGATATTATTTGTTTTTTTTAATGTTTTGCTTAAATTAAACAAATAGTTTATTTAGATCAGTTTACCTGTATTTTTGGGTTGCAAACATTTCTAGTCCCTTTAAAGCGTACTAGTTTAAATATTATACGCATTACTGGTTGTCACTCAATTGAAAGCCAAGTCTTTTTAACTTCATATCAATAGACGACTCAATAGTTGGTTCGAAAAATGGAATAAACCAACAAATCTTTCTTCTTCAAGCCTTTCATCAAAAAACACTTACCTAGGTTACTGTCATCTTATACGTAACCAATTAGCAGTCACTACTTACCCCTTGTTTGCATCTTATGATCACTAATTGATTAAATTGATTTGTCCTTGCTAATTGTAATAGATGGATGATATTTTGAAATATAGTAAGAATAGTAGAGAAGATTATTACTCAATATTAGGCTGCGATCAAAGTTCTTCGGTATGTCTTTGAATTTGCCCATTATTTGTATGGAATTTAATTGATTGTCGAACAGAAGGAACAGATTATATGTGAATATAGGAATCGAGCGCTTCTATTACATCCAGACAAACAATTCAAAGCTGAAGATACGGAAGAATCGTTCAAACAGTTAGTTAAGGCAAAAGATGTATTAACTGATCCAATATTGAGAAAATCTTACGACAAATGGCGTAATAGTGGTATTGCCATCCCTTTCGACAAATGGACTCAATTAGGAAAAGATGTTCACATTTCGATGCATTGGGTCAACAAAAGAAGTGGTGACCGGATGTTAGAAAACGGAGAACAAGCCTCAGAACATCCCCACAACTGTAGTCAACATAGGTTTCAGTCGGAGTCAGTCAACAGAGTTTCGAATAACGATTATAACAACCAAATGATCTCAAAGTTTCGCAATTATCAGATTTAACTCATTTTTTCTCTTCTTTTCAATGTTTGTCAAAATGTTTTTAAGCCTTTTATTTATTTATTTATATATATTAAACGTAACATTTATTGTAAGATCTATTTTGGAAGGAAGTTAAATGGAATTGTGGTAAAGGGGAGGGCAATAAGGGCTGTTCTAAAGGGTTCCCAAATATTCCATTTAAAACTATTTTATTCATTGATTCTAAAAAAATGTATTTAATGTCAATTCGATTATTGAACTAAAATAAAATCTATTCTTCGAATTATTAGTCAGTAATGGCTTCCTTTTAATTGCCTTTTTTCTGGACAATAAGAGGTCCGACATTATCTCCGGTAGTTTTGTTGTGGTCGTTGTGCGCGCCGTCACAATACGGAAACTGTCCATTAAATCAGATTAAATCAGTTTTTACATCGATTTAAATATAAGAAGTAAAATATCAGAGACTAGTTTTGGTACATCTAAACCATATACAAGATCAATCAAGTTAAAAGTATAAATATTCTGAATAAAAGTAGTAAAAAAAGGGTTGCAATAATAAATACGGTATTGTCTGTTCAATAGACACTTATTTAAACTAACAATTAATCAATTGAAGAAAGTTTAAGAAAGGATAGGAAAAAGCAATAAATGGTTATTTGGTTGACTGAAATTGTTTAAACAAAACAAAAAATACCGTATTCCCTGTCTTAGTATTGCCCGCAATACTAAGTCATATTGACTAAAATTGGGTGCCAAGAAAATTAGGGC
>JAQIWP010000754.1:0-20585 GCA_034695525.1 Euzetes globulus | reverse complement strand
AAAAGGATGAAAACAAATGTTTTTTATTGGTATTTGTTTTAATTACAATAAAATATAAAGGCTCAGGCACTACTAGTATAACTATAAGGTTCGATGATTCCTTCTCCCTCAATTTATTTTCCGAAAAAAATGGGAATTCCCTTCCGGAAAATATTTGGAAAGTTTCCAATCTTTCCGAAATCCTCGAACCTTAAACTTTATACAGTATAAACCGGATATAAAAATCTCGGTGTTTTGAAAATTGGTTGTCTATAGCCGGTTTTGTCTATAAACGAATAACTGACAAATCCATTTTTAAATCACTGTATAATTACTTTCCAAAAGATTTTTAAAATGCAGATACGTTTAATGCAGATTTAAACAAAATAATCAGTAAATTTTGGTTTTTTTTAATTTCTAGTTGTAATTGAGAATAAGATCTTCAATTTTTCAGTTTTATTATCTCAACAAATGATTTTTATTGAAAATATTTTGACTATTTTTACAGTTGTTGTCTATAAGTTATGCCGGAAAAAAATTATTTATTTTGAAGTTATTGTTTCACGAGGGGTCATATTTTGACCGTTTGCGTTGATTAGAGCTGAATAATTAAGTGGTTTTTTCTCTCTAATTATCAAATCGAAACCGCTTTTAAAACAATCATTTATTTTATGACAGTTTCTATTGAAAAATTATTTAATTAAATTTAATTAAAATTATTTAAAATAAAAAACGTAGACAATTTGCCGGCGCACAAAACTTTAAAGTTATTATTTCCCCAATTTTCTCTTAACGTTTTGCTTCATTTTGCTATTTTTTAAAAATTAAACTTGATTTAAACTGAATTTACGTTAATTTAGAATAAATTAACTTATTTTAACTTAATTTGGATAAGAATTCTAAAAGTAGGCAATTTCTTAAAATTTTGTAATACCCTCCCCTTATATCACCTATATCTATATTCGAGTTGGGTTTGTATTTTGCTCGCAAATTGATTGGATTCTAATCAGAACTTAATTTCAATCCACGCTCAGAGTCTAATTGTCTAACGGTTTTGATTTTGAAGTAAAAAAAAATTTCCGGACATAATCTATAAGAGATAACAGTTATATGAGACGGCATTCCTAACTGTGATTTATAAGCGGTTTTTGTTTATAAGCGATTGTTTATAAGCAACATCTTTATCATTACAGCCCCATAGGGTCTGCCGGTGCTTCAAAATTGACCAAATTATATCCGACATTGTCTATAACCGGAGTTTTTATATCCGGTTTATACTGTACATTCTTTAATTCAATAACATTTCATTTCTACCATTTTCTGATGAATTTTTCTGAAGGCATTCCTCTTATAAGTTACAATGAGTGACAACAACAACAAAGTATTTTATTTTTTCATTTAACGTCTAAAACATTATTTGTTTGCATCAAATTGAAACATGTTATGATCCAATTACTATTATTTTGTAGGAAGACTTTCAGTAGCTCTTAATTCTATTCCTTTAGTTGCAAAGATTGCTAGTTGATACGAATTCCCAAATTATAATAAGAATAATCAAATTATTTGCCAAATGAAAAATAACAGCTCGACTGACAACTTGTGATAATAGAAAAGTGATGTAATTTGTTTTATTCAAAAGTTTAAACTTGCATTAAATTCAGGAATTTTCAATGGTTTCCCTCCCTCTGGTATTTAGGAAATTCAGACAAAATATATTACATACTTATATCACGTTCCACACTAAAGAATCAATAAGTGAGCTGACCCTGGGCTGACATCTCAAAATTTTATTTCCTACTCTTTCATGAACACCATTTAAACATTTAGATGTATATTCAAAGTCAGAAAATCAGGCTTAAAAAATTCATTGAGATTATAATGTCTAATTCCTAGTAAAATTTATTTATATAACTTATACTGATGACTTTATTCCCAGAGAATATCATTTTCCATCAATTATTTAAGACCTAATTTGTGCAAAACTTCATTAAACTAAATGTGAATTTATATATAGTTTTAGAAATACATTTGAGAGAGAATTTTCTAAAGAAATATAAAATTTTTCTAAAAAATGGTTCTATGAAATTTTGATAAATTGAAAGGACAGAGTTTATGCATAAATAATGCGAAAATATTTGCACAGAACTGATACCGGATTGCATTCATCACTTGGAATAAAATAGCGTTCGCTGTTTGCTATTCTATGCGTCGATAGAAGTCTATATTCTTATACATTGTGTGTATCGGAGTTTGTTGTCGACAGTAGCGAACAGTTTGAGCGCCACAATCACCGAATGCATCGCAATCCAGTTTTCAGCAAATATATAGTCTGTGTTATGAGTAGTCTGTGTCGAGAATTGCTTCAAAGGAAATGTCTTATTGCCGTTCGATCTGTCAAAAAGATAAAACAAACGTGTGATGAATAGAGCAATAGCGCTACAGACCTATTGGTCGGCGCTATTATTCTGCGACCACTACTGACTAATGCAATACGTGATGAGTATTAGGTCTATCATTGCCTTACTCTACACCTAAGAATGCGATTCTTAAATGTGAGATCAATATCGTAAGTATAGCTGAATGTTGGCCTTCCATTGGCTACACTTTACCTGACTATACAGGTCTACACTTACTCTACAGTTAACTGACTGTTCACTTGATTAGTATGAATGTTATCGTATTCTTGAGATGACACTCAAATGCTTCTCAAATTATCGCTAATAAGATTGTCGGACAACAAAATAAAAAATTTAATGTCTTTTTCTTCAGAGCACATAAAGCGCCTGATATACGGGTGTTTAAATACAGGTCATTTTGTTGATATATTCGTTTCACATTCTACTGTTTTATTTGAATGTTTTTTTGTTGACTCGTAAAGCCATTCCAAGTCATTTCAGTAATGGTTTAGTGAACTGTTAGCTCGAGTTATGACCAGATTTGACGTTCAGACTAATTCCTATCTCTATGGGTAACCATATTATCTATGCAAACATCAAGTCAGACATACAGGTGTGCACTCGTTGTTTGGATCACTATTGATACGAGTGTTGACTGCATGTATAGTTAACTTTACTGTTGGATGTAAACCACTCGAAACAGGTCTCCCATTGCGAGAGAAGCAAAGTATTAAAGTTAGAAGACTTCTATCTGTACTTAATTCAAGTCCACAGTAACTGTTGTGTAAAAGAAATGTTTGAGTATTTGTTGAATGCGAACACTTGGGTAGCAATCGATTACTTTTTAGACTCGTTTTTAAAGAAACGATAAAAATTGAGAAGAATTTTAGAAAATAGAGATATAATAATCCAAAGAACAGAACATTTTCAATGATATTTCCAACTAAATCATCGCCAGAAAGAAAAGACAAATAAGCAAATAGTGAGACAAATATAAAATATAATACAATTGTTGGCAATAAGAGCGCAGATTCTATTTAACAGAACAGACCCACACCTGGGCTTAAGGAAAATTCACGTGAAGAAACTATTGATCAGCCAGTCCTTTTGCCAACTGTAAGGCTCTCTTTTTATTGATCGCAACGACGAGAGAATGTTTGGCTCTTTTTTAAACACTATTTCTATTCATTCAAATTCTTAAACATTCATTTCTTTTCTTTTCCCGTTTTTGGAATTAACATATTTTTCAACTATTTCTGTGAAAAAATCTAATTGCTTTGAATTAAGCTTTTTCAGAATCGCCAATTAAAATAAATTTCTTTTTATACATTTATCTGATGTTTTGGTTCATTATAACAGCAAACGAGAACTGACTGGCATTTAAGTGTAGAGAAAAACAGACCACTCGTCAGCCTATCGAGGATTTGATTGCAGACAATATTCTATGACATATAAAGTATTCACATTATAGTAGAAATTCAAGTTTTTCGCTAACAATATATTTAGACTCAATTTGGCTTCGCTACTAAAACAGTAAATATTTAAATGCAATAATCGATTCTTGCAAAAAACCGGAATCCATTATACATACATTGTTTATAATATAAACTTTATATGTATAGCAATATTGCCATTAAAACTCGATTTCGTAGGAAATGTTTATTATTTGAAAAAAATTGCAAATTTTTGATTCAGTTGTTAGAGTCAATAAAATTTTTAAAAGCGAAACCTTTAAGCGTTTTTCATTGAAATATTGATTTATAATTCAATTACAATACCAATGAAAACAACGTGAATAACAAAAAACTGAAGTCAAAAACAAATGTTTTCTTTTTTTTATTCATTTATTTCAATTTTGGATTTGTAGTGAAATGTTTGTAAGAGTCAGAGACACATGAATTCAAATTGAAAGTGCATTTCGAATGCATTTCACGCGAAGACAAACCTTTCCTCAAATGAGTTTTTTGTGCACAAATGAGTCTCAATAGTATTCTTTAGTATTCCAACCCTAATAATACTGGAATCCCTTCTTCTCTAACATTTCAAACAATATTTTACGTATAATTTGGTTGAAACGAAATATTTTAAGTAAATCTCTGAATTCATCCGATATTTTTAGATCAATTTGTTTTATTATTTTCTTATTTAAATAAACATTGACTGAGAATGTAATTCAGTATCGAATCACTCTTGATATGGAAATTTCAAAGATCACTCATTGCAAGAGCATAATACTTAAGCGAACGGACTCAACCGAATTATCATCACTCATCGGTAATAGATTTTGATTTGCAATAAAAAATGACATTTCTCATTACAAGTACTTTATGGACTCTCATATAAATGACAAAATGCTAGAATCTCCATCAGAATCGAGGAGAATTTCAATGAGTTTCGATTTCGGTTATAAAGAATAAAATTTAAGCTTTATTTTCATGCTATATTTAGATAAACTTACAACGAACAAGCCTATAACGAAATATATCAACTTGGAAATTACGAAAAAATCATTTTGTCTACTTTTGTGTTAATCTCTTTTAAAATTTAGAAATGTCAAGGAAACTTCAATTAAATAAAAAATATTGGATAATTTACACTTATGCCATAGATTTTTTATTTTAATTATAGCCCATTAGTCAATAGAAAACAAACAAAATGTGTCATACCGTGGTACATACATGTGGTATATTGTACATTGAAAGACGAGTCTTAATTGATTTGAAACCTGAAATGCCTCTCACCTGCAATGCATGACATCATCACTCAATCAATACAATCTGAAAAACAGATTTTAATTCAATTTGAAGCAAAACTTTTTCCACTTTTCGAAATGTAAGTCACGACTAAAGCCATGAGAATATCAACGAAAGTTCTCAAATTAACACTTTAATTATTAAACACTATTATATGAAACATTCAATTAAAATAAATTCGAGTCAAACACAACTAATTTCTGATTACATGAAAAGTCAATATAAATCAATATAAGTCTTCCCTTGCATTACAACAGTTTGAAACAAATCAATAAATTGATTTTCTCCACTGAATTTTGGCAAAAATTTTACAAAAAAATTATTTTTTTCAAATAATTCTATTATACGATCTGAGGATATGACCATATTCACTTGAGATCACAGGATTGAGCTCTTAGAGAACATACTCTCAGGTCTCCACCGGATATGAAGTGCATTACTGGCACAAAATTAATGATTGAATTAATGCCATCTGATTGGCACTCAAGTGTAAATGTCCAAGAAAAAGATTTAATATAAAATTTATATATCAGTTTCTTTGAAATGAATTTATTCATTTCAAAATTGTCAATTCAAGTGTAAATACAGTGAAAATGGTTTCAATTCAATAAGCAGGGTGATTATATCGAATTTTGCAAAAGTGTTCAGAATTTAAGGACTCACAAAATTTTTTCCAATTGTGTTCTAAAGACTGAAAAGTTTTTATATTTACTCAAATACTAAAATATCTCTTAAAGTCATCGAATGACTGAATATAATACCACAGTTGTATAGATAAAGCTATATTTTGGCAAAATAAAGGTAAAGGCAGAATAATGACTAAGTTGTTGCATAACTGTTCTTTTAAATTTCATCTGAGATGACACTCACATTATTAATAGCTTTAAAAATAAGTCAGTGCTCTCATTCATCTCATTAATACAAACATTAATTTTTTAATTTTTCTCTTAAAAGTCTAATCAATTATATTCTAGAATTTGATGATAGGTTTTGTTTGGCCATTTTTAGTAATGGGTGCTTTAAAGACACAATGGTTCCTTTATATAAAACATTTTTTGAAAGTTGTGATTAAAAAAAATGTTGTGCAAAATTCGCCCACAAATTAATATTTTGTAGTGAAGAAGGAAAAGAATAGAAAAGTTATGTTTCCCTTTGGGAATGTCTCGAAATATATTAACGAATTGTTTGATCTCATAAAAAACTCCTCCCGTTAAACAAGCGACGCACCCTTTTTGTCAATTTTAGTGCATTTTAGCAACATATTTGTATTAGACCCACCATATATTTTAGAATATATATCACATATCTATTATTCTTATAAAAATTTCATGTTTTTGAACAAAAGATCATTTATTTGTCGACTCTATTCCTCATTAGTTTATCGATAAAATCATTATTATTATTATTTGAAACTACATTTTCTAAAAAATATGTTCACTGATTACAATTACAACTATTTATATAAATACTATACTTTTTTAAAATTACATTATTGCTTTGTTTTGTAATATTAATGGGTTATTATCAGAATATCCAAGGTGTTATGGAAATACTCATTGAACTGATAAAGGGGTAACCAAGATCCGAGACCTAAAGGAGGGATATAAGGGTAGAGTTAAATGGAGGATTTTTCTCGAACCTTAGAGAGGTATAGGAGGAGGGTATTTTCTCAAAATGGTTCCTTATTCCTGTCTAAGTTCAGTTAAATTTAGCTTAATTTAGTTTAAATTGTCTTAAATTCAGTTTAAATACAGTTTACCTTGGTAAAATTGCACAAATAACCGACAAAATTTAAAAATTGGGGGCAAAATTGCTGCCGAACTTCATGTGGTGGCAATTTTTAGGGAGAGTCTGTTTTTTGCGTTTTTCATTTGCAAACCTAGGGGCTATTTTGGCAAATTGTCAGCCTCAGGGGCTCTACATACATTATACCCCCTATGGTTACCCCTGAACTGATTAAACTAAATGTTGCTGACTCTTATAAAATTATTCGATTATATGATAAGCACCATGTTAGGTTGTCTCATCAAAATATAAAAGTTTAATAACAGAAAGACTGGTAATTGTTGAGCTGTAAGACGGATCAATTTCATTTGCAAATAATAGATTGGCTACAAAGTCGTAGAAAATTGATCGTAAATATAGCGAATTGTTTTGAAAAATGAATAAAACGAAAAGTTTAATCAAAGCGATGGCCATAAAGATGTGAAGAAAGTCTCTTTTGTCTCATCATCTGATAAGTGGATAACAAAAGTGATGACCATTTTGACAATTGTGTGACAATAAATATCATTAGTGATGATTGCAGTCAACAGTCATTTTCGTGAAACCTATTCTTTGATATTGCGATCGATTGCCTCCTTTCTGGTGATAATTGACTTGATTTATGTTTTCAAACATATTTTAATTTTGACAAAAGTATCGATTAGTTGGCTATACTTAGCACTCAAATGACATAATTTTCTGCTAAACTTATGAATCATTTTAATATTACTGCAATTAGAATAGAAAAATACCGGTAATTATCAGATTAATAAAATTCATTACGCAATAGCCAGAGATGGTCGACAAAAGCCGCAGAACAGCCCTAAGGCTTGTCAGCAAAAAACAGACGTCTTTTCTCATTATTATAAGAATTTCAACAATAAATGATAACTGGACTCAATTTGAGATAAGCCAAATTTCGGATGAATTCAACTTGTCTTAAGCCCAAACGGAATCGTTTCATTTACTCATCCCCTATGTCTTTGAGCCCTCACTAAGTCTCTGATTCTGACTGAGTTAGCAAATAATAAACAGAATATTTTTTGTTCTGTGATTATGAAAAGCATTGAATTTGGAGAAACCTATTCTTCTATTATGAATCGAAAGAATCCAAAGATTTGTTAATTAATCAACAGATTTGTCAGACAAATGCATATTATCTGAATTCACGTTTTAATTAACAGCCAAATGAAAGAAGTCTATCAGTTGTTATGAACAACTCATACCTCCGGTTAGCATTGGAAATATTGATTGAGCTTTGCGTGTGTCATATCACTAACACTGATTTCACTACACTTTTTGTATGCCTTTTAATTAGGCCCTGGGTTATTATTTAATTGACAGACTTAGTAATTAGTATATGGAATGAGAAAATCAGCTAATTGTTAGCTTCGAAGCAATATCTGTCTAAAAACGCTAAGGAAACAAAAAAAATTATGAATAAAGACATTAAACTACGACATTATTATAAAATTCCTCATAAAGTATTTGCCCTCTCCACTTTTCCATTGCAATACTCTTCATAATCTTTTGAAGAAATGTGAAAACTTTTGCATCTAATTATAACCTAGAGCGTAATACATACTTTATTAGATCAGACGATGAACTGTTCACAAAATTCAGTTTCAAAGCATTTTCTAGAACCTGTGGTACACGGAATACAGGATTTACATGCAATAGCACAGTGTTATTTGCTTTTGTTAATTTTCAAAAAGATATTTGCCATGTTAATATTGAAAGAAATATATTATAATCTATTCTTTGCTCTCTTCTCTTTTTACTATGTCTTTGGGATCGATTGATAGTCTCAGAAAAGGAGATCCGCCAGTGGTATGTATTAACGACATATTGGCTTATTATGACATATGTATAACAAACACTTCATATATGAAATACATTATAATAAGAAGGCATTCACTCATTCTATTCATTGTTAGAATAGAAATCTCTTTTCATCACAAAATGTAGTCCTTTTTTCAAGAGAACAGTCGATAACTCCTTTCAAGAAATTTAAATTAAAGAAAATGAAACCAAAATATTTCAAATGTTTTCCTTTTCTGGAAAGATTTCAAGACATTTAAAATGTTCTTTTCTAATGTTGTTTAGGTATAAAGGCTTTAAAAAGGATTGTCCTAATGGACAGCTTACAGAACAGGTATGTATTTTCTATTTTCATTTGAATCGATTGACATATGATTTATTAAGACTTATATTTAGAGTAAACATTCGGTGAAACTATGATTCTCTATAAATATTGTGTTTATTTTATATCAGAAAAAATATATTCAATGCTCTTAGAAGTACAATATTAGCCAAACATCACTAAAATATTTTCTCCCGATTGTCAAACAGGGCTTTCTGCGCATATATAAGCAATTTTTTCCCCATGGTGATCCATCCAAATTCGCATCACTTGTCTTCAGGGTTTTCGATGAAAATAAAGTAAAAACAAAATTAAATTCTTTGCATTTTTTACATTTTCAACATTTTATCCTTGATTTTTGCAAAATTCAAATAATAAAAACCGAAATTAATTGAAAGCAATGAAACAGAAAATGATTTATCGATTGCACAACACTTTCCTCGTTATTATTCAAATTTGTCAGACAGACTATTAGACAAAATAATCTTTAATCTAATTGTAAGACATATTCTCTGATGTTTGCCTGAAAGATGAATTCAATTAGATCTCGATTTTGCATTCAAATTGAATTCTCAACTTATTAGACATATCTTGCAAACGATATTAGAGAATATTTAAACAAATTTCTATTTCTATTTGAGTAATCACTTCAAACAATTTCTTAAACATCAAAAATTAGATCTTGCTTTCATTTAATTAAAGAAATTAAAAAATATATAAATACTTATTAGTAGTTGAATGCCATAACAAATAACAATAACAAATGTTTGTCTCTTTTGATTAAAAGGACGGCTCAATTGAATTCGAAGAGTTTATTAAAGCTCTTTCAGTGACTTCCAGAGGAAACTTAGAAGAAAAGCTCGTTTGTATGCAACCATTTTCACTGCTATTTTCACCAAACATATTGTTTGATAATAAACTTTACTAATTATAACAATCGTTGGCTTCAATTCACTTCAGAATCTAATTAATTCCTTTCAAAGCATTCACGATATTGTTTACAAATCTCTTCTATATTTCATTTAATTTATTTATATTTTGTCCACATTTTCCCACTATTTTTATTACATTCGTTCAATTTTATGTCAAATTCTATTATAGTATACTCTGGTTTACAAAGAATTTCATTCAAAACCAAATGAATGAATCATTGCATTTGAAAAAAAACTCATTTTTCAGTTCGAATTTAAAGCATATTATTTATCAAGATTTATATTTTTCATTTTAAAGGGGCGTTCAAGTTATATGACGTGGATAATGATGGGTATGTACTCTGATATTTTTAAAAAATCATTTTATATTAAATTAATATATGTGATGGAACAGATACATAACAAGGGAAGAGATGTATAATATAGTGGATGCGATTTATCAAATGTTGGGAAATCAGGCAAAAATAGCTGAAGACGACGACGAAAATCCCAAAGAAAGAGTCGATAGAATATTTGAACAGTTGGATAAAGTGAGTGTTAGGCCATAGCCTTAATTAAATTCTTTTGTCATATTCTCCTTTGTGTTAATATCACTTAACAACAACTGACACACAATATAGAAAATTTATTCCTAAATTAAAAAAAAGACCTTTCTTGACGCACTTTCAAAATTTAAATTATTTAACCGACAGAAAGGAATTTGTTTATAAATACTTGTCATGTATTGTGAAAAAGTCAATATACTTGACTCGGAATCGGCGACAAAAAGCCAATAAATAATAATGTTTAGATTTGACCCAGGTTGAATAAAACTTGACATTTTCTTATGTTGACCTACAGGATACCACTATAACCTTTAGGCGTAGCATTTGATAAATTCCTAATAGAAAATTCAGAACTAGAAAATAAATTTTGCATTTGGCAGAAGAGGTTTATTTTTGGTGAATAGTTAGGCTCAAAGCCTACCATTCCAATGAGTTTTTATTTCACGATATCAATGGATCGATACCTCCAGAAGTAATGCTCACAATTCTATATCTAAACAATTGATAAATCGAAAGTGTGGTCAAAGCAATACTGGTCTCAACATTTATCATTTCATATATAGAGTGAAAAATATAAAAAATGAACTAAAAAATGTTCGGATGAAAAATGTTATGAATTTTCACTTTATGTGAAAACTATATATTTTGATATAATTGGGAGAAAAGCAGGAATTGTTTTTATAGATTTCTAGACATTACAGGCCCTCAATATTTATGGCTCCCATTCAGACAAAACAGAGATACATGTATTGGTGAAAAATTTCTTTATTAATTCAAATTATCTTTTTATGGAAACATATTAAGAATATTGAGCAAAACTGGTAGAACATAATAATAATGGAATCCTTGGCTATAATTATCTTTTTCTTTCTCCTTTTATATAAAAAGTAAGGAAAACAAGAAAATGATTTCAATTTAGTAGAGTTTGTTCTCGATTTGAACGATGGAAAGCTTTATTGATCTGAATATACAGTTCTGTAGTTCTGACAGTTTCTGCAAAATAGACTCAATTCCTATTGTTTGAGAGGAAGAGGAAGACTATTCTGAATAGAAATTACTTTATTTACTGAAATTGAAAGGATTAACCATAGATTTTGTGACAATAGAAAGAACAGACTAGGAATTGAGAATTGGTTGAGTCGCCCAAAACACTTGTCTATCAAAAAACTATATTCGGAGCAAAGGAATAATAGTATTGGCCATTAGAGCTCATTGACATAAGTTGATGTAATATATGACACATCTTCAGCAATAGACTAACTGTTCCATTGCGTGACAAATGCATATTTAATAGATAATCATAACCGACCGTTCAATTTGATGAGTATTTTCTCCACTTAAGTTTATTTTTGTTCATTCGTGTGGAGCGCCTTTCCTATGCCTTTCCTATGCCCTAAACATTAAATCGTTTACTATTCGGAGACTGACTCTTATCGTATCGAATGAACGAAACATTTTCTTATGAATAAAAATATTTATTTCTATTATGAAACTGCGAAATGAAAGTTGATTTTAAAATTGAAAAAATTTGAAATTCAGGCTTTAAAAAAAATATTTTGAATATCAATCACATTTAATAATTGGATTCATAAGTTTTTGTTTATTCAAATTCGATAAAGAGTTTCATAACTTCCCTTTTTTCAATTTGTGATATTTTGAAATTGGATTTTAGATCTGAATTTGTTTTATAAGTTATATTGCTATCAGAAGTTTCTCTCAACAAAATATAGATTTGTTTTCATATATCATAAGCCAAATGTCTATATCTCTCAAACATTTATGTCTATATATCTATATATCAGAATCAAGACAACAAACTGACTTTGGAAGAGTTTAAAGAAGGCTCAAAGCAAGACCCGAAGATAGTTCAGGCACTGTCTCTGTACGCGCCATAGTATGGATGTGCCGATCGAAGCATCAAATAATCGATATATCTTACGCTTAACTACTTATATATCAGTAAATAATTTTTTGTTGCTTATTCACAAAATAATTATTTGTTTATACTCTTCTAGTGCTCATCCGTTTCTTTATCACCAATCAGTGTATTCCGTTCTCATAGTTAATACAATTATTTGTCAATTCATCAAATCATTTGACATTAATTTTCAAGTTATTTCGTTTTCAAATATTTGAAAAAATCAAATCAATTTCTGACATATTGTCGACAAACAAAGAATACTCTTCTTTACAATCGATTCATTCCAATGCAAAGTTAGTCTCACTCTCTCTCTCTTTTAATATATAATCAATAATCATATAATTGCACCGCTTTTTCATAATTGGTTGGCATATCTTTCTTTCTCCCTCTCTCTTAACATCTCAAAAGAGAGTTAAATGTATTGAAAATATTAGCTCAAACTCTCTGTAAATATTACATTAATAAAAACGCAAAATGAATTCAATTAATAGAAGTATTAAAACTATGAAAAAAAATATTTTGCGATTTTGGCACATTTTATGGCTCTATCTGTTCCACGACTTGAATAAATTGTTTATAATAATAGTTTTGCACCAAATTATATGCAGAATCAGTGATAAGCAATATTTGGGATTAAATTTAACTTATTTATCAAATTCACTGATGGCCAAGGAGAGGATCAGCATATATTTCCTGACAAACTGCTAAATAACAGAAAATCTGATGGCATTACAAATAAAAATTTTGAGACCAAAAATATTTTTCACTTATTTCAGCAAAAATATAAAATCAAATCAATAGAACTCTCGAAGAATTTTGTGTAAGTAATGCATCAAAATATCAAAGAAATTTTAAAAATAATAAAAACAATTCCTTTGAATTCTAAAAAAGCATTAACCTGGAAGAGATCGACCCTGGTCATCAGTGATCAAAAGAAACAGAGTTTGCATTCTATTGTTGACTCGAATAGATTTGTTGATTTATCTTTGAATTGAATGTTTATTTCTATTTCAATTGAAAATGTTTGACAAAAATACAAAATTCACTCACAGTTTCCGTTTAAACAGATAGTATTCAAACTTTACAAAACCTTAAATACATTAAAAATATAAATTCAGTGAAATATTAATTGAAAATATTCAAATCAGACCCATTCAAGACCTGTTCACAAATCATGTAAACCTCAAAAAAGGATTATTTGTGTGAAAAGCATTAAAATTAATGATTAAAACGAAAATTTTAGACTTTTTTGGCCTCAAAATTGCAATTCTTTTTTTACTTTACTCAATTATTTATCCATTGAATAAATATAGTAAAAGTCATTCCATTAGAGGAAAAATAGCCGTAATTATTAATGAAAGTTAGTTTAAAAGCCTTTATGTGTGTGAAGAACATTACTCTTGATTTGAAAGAATTGTGTGATTCGTCTTATTTTGGACTCAGATTTGAGTCTCTGTTTAACAACTTTTTTTGGTTAAACCAGTCATTCATATATTCGCTGACATTCGTCTCAATTGAGTTGATATAAGAAGAACTCAATATTACATGACTTGTGGACAAAACCCAAACAATTTTTTCTCTTCAATCAAACTCTTAATACGAGCTTTGATTTCACAAGAATTGTGTTTATCGCATACCAGTGCTGACCGATCATTCAATATTACAATGTGATACCTGCCTTATATAAGACCTGTTCTCCTTTATATTGACATTTCTATCGTTACATTTTGACATTTTGTTACACATGCAGACAACGGACATACAGACCAACACCCACTCCTTCTTAGACCACTTGACATCTCAATGAATCGACTCTTACCTCCATTAACACCAAATGTAAACTAATGTATATTAACCGTTATTTAAATCATCCCAACCTCTCAGTTAACTCAAGTATCAAACATTAACTCAAAGATTAAATAAATAACAAGAAATCAATTTTAATGTAATTCAATGCACTATAAAAACCAAAGTATTGTCAAAAAAATATATTTGAAACAATCAAATACAATATATTTAACATTAAATAACACAATAATTCTATTCGATTCTTATTCTTAATGTTCAAAAATAACTGAAAATAAAGAATCAAAGAATTGGTTCTTCAGACATAACATTATTTAAGAGGACTTCCAATAGTGAGCACAAAGAAAGTCAATAAAAGAATAGTTTCAAAATGTTATAAATTCATTTCGATTTTTCAAACTCTCCTTTCGATTGCTCTAAATATTGTTGAATCGATTTTATTTTTCGGACACTAAGTCAATAGAAAACCATTGGCTAAGAATTGGCAAGTATTTCAAGTGCATGAGAATAGAATCTCAACAAATATCATCCAGCAATAACCAACAAACAAACTAAATAATTGAAATACTGACCAATCATTTCAATAAAAATTTTGAATTAATTTATTAAATACTTGTTATGAATTAAATACAAGAAATGTATAAAACAATAAAATGTCTAAAAAACGTAATAAATATATTACAGCAATTTGCTTAATATCCTCTATCTTCGTCTTCAGTATCAAAATTCAGCTGTTCCTCATCACCCAGATTTCGCCGATTCTTTCTGAATAATGGATTCTGGAACCTGACGATCGCTCCCTTCAATTGGTCGCCTTTACTGTATATCACATTACGAACCTCTCTATAGACAGAACAGAACAGTGAAGTGAAGTGAAATTAATTGCAATTATTGAAAACAAAGTCCATACCTATACTCGTCTCTTCTAATGATTATAGTTATCAACAGAACAATTATCACAACAATAAGAAAGGCCACAAAAAGAGTGAGCCATTGTTTTCGATTAGTTTTGGACTCACTTTCAGTGACTGGTTTCAGTTCAGAAGTTTTCGACTCAATGTCGACTTCGATTGGCTCAAAAATTTTGTCTTTGATTTTGTCAGTCAAATCTTGTATTGTAGGAATAAATTGTTCCGTCTTAGTTTTGGCCTTTTGTCTTCGTTTGCCTGGGTTTGTGACCATCGGAGTCGAAGGACGTGTCGTTATGTCTGTTTGTGTAGTCATGAGATGATATGAACTGTCATTATTCACATTCACATTATCTGATTCATTAATTCCATGTTTGCTGTCATAACGAGCGAACAGCATATCCGCCTCTTCGTCCTCATCAATGATAGACCAAATAGAGTCCTCTTCTTCACTGTTGTCGAAAGCAATGAAACCGATATCTTCAGATTTGTGAGCGGAAGTCACGCAATCGGTGCAAATAACAACATTGTTGTCAGTCATTTCGGCACTTTTCTCACAGGTCTGACCATTGCTTTCTAATTCATACCCAAAGGGACACTTACAGGTCACTCCAAATCTTCCTAATAAACAGATATGACTGCAGCCTCCCTTAGCCACAAAGCACGGACTGTGGGTTGCATTTTGTGGAAATGCCAAAAGGAGTTTCTTCTCAGCCTTTCCTTCATGTTTAACATTTATTACAACTTTTGAATGTCGAGGTTCTTTCACTCCTATAGTCTCGTGATATAAGATATCAGAGTCCATATTAGTCCAGAATATGGACTCATTGTGGACAGCGATTGACATGACATGTCCCAGATTACGTTTGACCACTCCTTTTCGTGATGAGTGCTGTTTAGGAGCGAACAGATCTAACCATTCGATGATACCATTCTTAGCGTCGGCCCAAAATAGTTTGTTGTGAAGTGAGTCAATAGCGAGCGATACCGCAAATCCGTTCTTTGAAGTGACCAAAACTCTACGATTCTGTCCATCCATTTCGGCCTCAAGTATATGAGGATTGCTACCCAGAACTGCGACATACAATCGTCGGTGTTCTGGAAGTAGTGCTAAATCGATAGGTATATCCAAGTCGTGGAGGAGTAGAGCGCGTGACTTTCCATCTGTTGTCGACACTTCGAGAATGCCTTCTTTCGTTTCGAGCCAATAGAGTTGATTTGTATGGGAGTCATAAGTCAGTCCCGCTATTCTTTCCAACTGTGAAGTAATTAGTGGTTCCCAGTAAGTGTTAATAGAGTTCCCCAATTGAATGGAACCGATTATTAGTTTATTGGTGTCAAATATGAATAAAGTCTTTGAATTCCAATTGTAAGCGATGTCTCCAATGAGAAGGCCTTTCGGAATATTCACTTCAATCATAACATCGTTTCCAATACTTTCGGAATAAAGCATTTGAATGCCTTGATTGACGCTCACAAACAGGAAAGGATTGTTTGGTTTGCCCACACAGGTCTGATTGTCCTTCTCCAAAACCAAATGATCGGGACAGACACACGTGAACTTTTGTTCAGGAGCCAACACACAAATGTGAGAACAGGTGTGAAACCAACAGGAATTGTATGTTGACTTCTGTCTTAAAGGATGGTAGATATGGACACCCATTATATGTTCGCCGCTTTCTTTGAAAAGAGTTGTGCGGTTATGGCCCGAGAATTTGTGGCTCATGTCGAGAGAGTAAGTGATCCAATCACTCCAATACATCCAATCCTCGAAGACATCAATTGAAAACGGGTGGAAAACCTTGTTTTGAAGTACAGCATGTCTTTGATTTGTAATTAAATCTAAAAATTCGAGTTTTCCTTCTTTGGCTTCAGTCCAATACAAGCGGTTGGCCACTTCATCCAGTGCCAGTCCATTAGGCCACTGCACTTTTGTATTGACAATGTGTTCTTTTTTAGAACCATCCATTCCGGCCCTGTAAACGCCTGCATTCTTACCCCATTCTGTCCAAAAGATAACACCTTGAGAAGGCTGAACAACAACTGCTCGAGGAAGGTCCACCTCTCCAAAAAGGGTGGACGAACACATGTCTCCATTCAAACGACAGACAATTATTCGGTTGATTTCAGCGTCAGTCACGTAAAAGTTCTCTCCGATCCAATCGATTGCAATGTCTTCCGGAGATTTAAGTCCATTCGTTACGACGGGTTTGAAATCTTCTCCCGTAAGACCAACAGAGTAGACGCCGGGATGCGATTTATCCAGATCAATCCAATAGACGCGTTCATCCCTTCCCATAAAGTCAAGTCCAACAGTTTGTCTCAACGAATGATAAACAGGAAAATATCGGTCGCTTTTGAGCCAAATTCCACGAATCCCTTCACTGTTGGAAAAGAGTAGCAAAGGTTCTCCTTCTTTGACGGCACAGCTCTTATTAATTAGTTGGTAGTCTTCAAAACATTCACATTTATAGCCGCCGTCCAGATTCTTGCAGGACTGACTGCAATAACCATCGACTCTGTTGAGTAGACACTCGTCTTTGTCAATACACGTCGTGTTGTCCTTCTCGTCGATTACAAACCCTTCCCTACAATAACATTGAGGGCCTTCGGGAGCGATAAAACATAGTTGGGAACAATTCTTTGTATGACATCCATTCGATTTGCATTCTATCCCTTCGTCATCGCCCTGAGGACAGTCCTTGTGATTGTCGCAGACTTTGAAGTGAGAGATGCACTCCCCTGTCATACACTTATAAAAGCCGTGTTCTTTGTCGCAGATATCATTCTTGGGTTGAGTACAGTTTAGTTCATCAGAGTTGTCATCGCAATCTGGAATACCATCACATGTCCATCGCTTTGGAATGCACTCGAAGTTAAGGCACAAAAAGCCATCGCAATTGACCGAGTCTTTTGAGCAGTTCATTTCATCAGTGCCATTTGCACAGTCATCCATTCCATCACAAACCCATTTGTTTGGAATGCATGTGTTGGTCGTGTCATTGCAATTGAAGTGCTCAATCGGACAGTGCTTTATTGTAGGAGCTGTCTGAGCATTATTGCAGTTGAACTCATCGGCGTAATTGCCGCAGTCGTCCTCTCCATCGCATACCCAGAACTTACCGATACACCGACCATTGCCGCAATCGAAAAAACTTGACGGACATGTGCTGAGGACTGAACACATCAATGGCTTTAAAGCATACAAATGAGATTATCGACAAATTACCTGAATTGCAATTATATATGAGTATTAGGAGCAGAACAGAACTTAACATTGTTTTGAAAGATAAAACCATAGATTAATACGAATTGAAATTTAAAACTAAAATAAATCAAAAGATTTTCAAAACTAATTAAGACTGAAATGACTTTAATGTTCTCTCAACTAATGCTAACTTTTAAATGATCTAAATTTTTAGAAATCTTTGACAAAATGCCTGACAGTCTTTCAACTTTAGTTTTATGGAATTGTCTGGGAAAGCATCTCTAAAAATTACACTGCATTATTATTACTTTGCAATTGCTATTGAATACGACCTAGCACATTCTAAACTTTGTGTCATATGTTAAAAAATTAATAAAAATTGATAAAAGTTGACGCTTTCAAAGACAAAAGTATTCCAAATTAGAAAATTCAAACTTCAATGCATTACGAATAAACAGGGTCGGCAAAAACTGAATTTGAACCTCAAAATTAAGTCAGTATTTTATAGCTAGTTCAAGGTGTACTTGATAAAATTATGAATATTCATTCAGAATGTATATTACTTTTTGTTTAGTTTTGCTTGTTTGTTCTCATCGAATATTTTGATCATCAACTACAACTATTCATTTCACCCCTACTTTATTTAATCTCAAAGTATATGAATACTATTTTGAACTAGCACACTTTATACATAGAATATGCTAAGCTCTGTGCTCACTTTTGTGCTCGGTTGCTGACTGCAAATAAACAATTATCAGTCAAATAACTGATTATTATGGGTGAAAGGCTAATGCAATCCTAGATTTCTAAACTCAAATCAATTTACACTGTTTTGTGAATCAAAAATTTAATTAATTCCTGTTTTCCAGATAATTATACAAAATTAGTATCTAATGACTAAGTTTTTAAAAAGTGATTTCTCAAGTTTGGAATTAAAAAGAATAACTTGAAGCAAAAATATGAAATGAAAAAGTTCCAATAAAAATTGAATCATGAATAAATTATTTTAATGGTTTTATTGAACGGAATATTTTTGATGGTCTGAGCTAAAAGTTGTAGAAATGCCAAAACGCGACATAAATAGAAAGTGTTTTCATTTCCACTGAAGTATACTTTACTTCCGAGTAATGCAATCGAATACTAAATACATTTATTTTGTGAGTCATTTAATCCTTAAATTCATATGAATAATGAAAATTTAGATAAAATACTGTTTTTATTTCAATTATTTGCCGATCAAGAAGTTGACGACAAGTTTACAAAATAGACTTGCACCTCCAAATTAGAAATGTGCGAAGGAAGTTTGCAATGAAGGGAATAAACAAGCCATGACTTAAATACTAAAAATATAATGTTTGTCAAACTCTATTCATTCAAATAATGAGTAATTTATGAATTAAATGCATAATTTACTGATATGTTTCGCAAAAATTAGAATTTAGATCAAAATAAGCGAAAACAAGACAGGTCAAACACTTTCAAAATTAGATGCTGATAATTTATTATCTTTTTATTTACAATAACTATGAGCTCATCAGTCACACTAAGAGATATTAAAATTGAAAGGAAACAGAATTGAGTGCTTCCGCCAGTGATTCAAAAGGAAATTTTCACGGAATCCGGTATTTGATATGAAATTTCGCATAATTTACATATTATTCAATTAATCAGACATTTGAATAATTGATGGCAACCATTCAAAAATAAAACATAAAAGGCTTTTCCCACTTTCTCTTAACTAGCAATCAATGCAAAGATTTATTTCAATAAAACTATTTTTGTTAACAATTTGTTAAAATTGTAATTAAATTTATTTATTTTTTTAATGACGATTGATTTTCTCTATCATTTCTGTCAAAATTAATTGAATTTCAAATTAAATGCAAAAGAAAAAGCATTCAATGAAATTGTGTTTATTAAAAAACAACAGATACCTCAGATCATTGAACACTTATTTATTAAAACCGATGGTTTCATATTCTATTAAACATTAAAATCGGTGTTTAACAGTCTAGCCTTTAAATTCCTGGTTAAATAAAGAATTTGTTTAAAATTTTGGCATCGATTGGTATTTGTTTGTTAATCACAAAAATATTTCAGAAGAAAATATTTGCTCAATGAAAAAAACCAATAAAATAATCGATAATTGGATTTAATTGAATATAATTATAGTTTTCTAAAGTTTGTGTGTGTGTGTGTGTGTGTGTGTGTGTGTGTGTGTGTGTGTGTG